>OZ025186.1:2527500-2580000 GCA_964019065.1 Catostylus mosaicus
CTCTGCGGGAAATGGGGATTTGAAAGGGAAGATAAATGGTATACACACATACCAGAGAAGGTGCTGGAATCGGAGTTTTGTAAACTTTTATGGGATTTTCCATTACAGACAGATAAGGAGTTGGAACACAACAGACCGGACATTACAGTAATTGACAAGCAAGCGAAAAAATGCCAATTGATTGACCCGTCATGCCCATTCGACGTGAGAATTGAAAAGAAAGAAGAAGAAAAGTGTGTGAATTATAATGAATTGAAGTTTGAGGTAGCTAGGATTTGGAAAATGAAAAAAGTAGAAGTGATACCTGTGGTAGTAGGAGCATTAGGGACAGTATCCAAGGGGTTCAAAGGTTGGATTGAGAAAATGGGATTACAACTGACAGTGGAAGAGCTACAGAAACCTTGTTTGCTTGGAACTGCTAGAATAATTCGAAAAGTGCTAAACATGAAAGAAGGATAGGCATGCTGCAACACCTAAGACCACTGGTTGTGGTCCGCTACTGTAGCTCATCAACTAAGATAAAACATCAGTCTTGAGAAAATGTACAAATAATAATAATAATAAGAAACTTTAGATGGACCACTCACTGTCTTAGGCTCTGAGACAGAGCTTGATAGTGTTTTAATCCAGTATTTAATGGTGTGTACAATTACAATAATAATAATAATAATAATTTTTTTAAACTCTCATGTTATTTCATATCAAATTAATACTACAATGATACACCTCACTAATAGAAGGCAGTGTATAGTTGGCTTGTCTGTTTAATACATAGATTGGCTAATTAAAAGTCTAGTAAATTTGGATTGGTCCATTCTTTATTCCGCTGGCAAAATATATAATAAGTACATCGGATGGCGATATTGGATATTTTCATATTGGATAATAATAATAAAAATAATAATAATAATAATAATGGAATTTGTTGGATCCGGTTTTAAGGCATATTCCGGTTAGATTAATTTGAGACTACCACTAACCGTGGACATCAGCATAATAATAATAATGATACATACTTATACAGGATAAGCCTTTCTAGTACAAGTAAAGTACTGTTATCAGTAAGGGTCCTGTTCAAAGAAACTTCAGACCAAAAGCTAAACAATAATGTAAGTGTTGTTAACAAAAAACCATTTGCTTATGGAAATTACGGAAAACTTGATAAAACGTTGGGTGTTTGGACATCAGTCCAGTACAAATATTATTAACTCTAATTAGCTAAATTAATTTCCATTAACTTTTGGACACCGCATTGGTTGGGCAGGGAGACCTTTAGTATCCTTCAGAAACCTTTAACCACAACTGACAACAAAAAATTTAAACATGCCCACAGAAATCGTTTTCAGTTCTAAAAATGTAGAAAAAAACCAATCCTTCAGATCTTGAAAGAAAATTAATAAACCACCACATAGAGTGTCCATGAAAAGGATATCTTGTATTGAGGGTGGGTGTAAATATACTGATAAAGGAATCTCTCTTCTCTTTCCTTAAATTGTGACGTTATGCAGTAGCTACAAAACAGTTTTCAAAAGTATCTCAATCGAGTCAAATGTATTTACGGAGAAGTTGTACTAAGAAGTAGAAGCGTTATTTGTGTTGCTTGAAAAAATTCTTATGCTTTGACACTCCTCAAACTGTTGCAGTAAAACAAAACGGAGAAAAATTAGATGAATAGCAAGGTGTTGCTGGTCGAAAACCACGCGAGTGGAGGAAATAGCGAGCATGATTGGTTATTTTCTAACCAACTGGCACCCACTCATCCTTCACATAGTTGAAGACTCCTAATGAGAAGATAAACTCCATCAGTTTACACGAATTTGTTTCTAGATTCTAAAACAGTTTGAATATCCCAATTGGGAAATTGATCTCAATCAACCAATTTTGCTAATTCCTGCATTTTGGTCCATTTGAGAAGCAATTTCGTTTTCCTATATGTGAGTCCATGTTCGCCAGGGGGTACCGCATCACCTACACATCAATTCATTGAATTCATAGCATTGCCCTATATATGAGTTTGCCATCAGTCCTTTACAATACAGGGGAGTACTACTGCTTGACGTGTTTTCTGTGAATTAAACTTAAATAACAATCTTACCACTCAATATTGTTGTATCAGGTGTATCGGTTGTAAGGGAGACCTGAAAAAACGAATCATCAGCCAGTGTTTTATTGATAGTCGCCAGCTCTTCCCTTTCCTTTGGGTCTATTTCACGGATTGGACTTCTTTCGAATCGCTGGCCTCGATCAGGCGATACAGGTTCACTTGAAGACTCATTTTTCTTTGAATTTTTCATTTTGTCCTTCCGCGACGATCGAATTTTGAATTGGCGTCCAAAGAAACCAGCAATTCCATGCTAAAATCAAAACAAGCGTACGTATTTTAGAAGAGGATGACTGCAAATTTGCGCGCATATATAAGGTTGCTGTGTATATGTGATATGTTATGGTAAAAACAGCTAATTATGCCCTTGAACAACTGCCAACTACACGGACTTGATAACCTGGTCAATTTTTGTGTTAACAGACTTTTCTGTTCAAATCTCTTTAGTATAAATTCAGGGCTATAAAATTACATATACAGTCATTTTTACCTGGTTGAAATTCTCTGGAAGATTATGAAAAAATTTGAATACTAAACAGTTTGGGTCAAGCAAGTGCTTGACTTTTTCCACACTTGCCCTCAAATCTTAATATCTTTATGTAGGGAAGGTTTGCAAGACGATAAAAGACATTTCAAATAAACTAATTTGGTATATTAATGAAGTACACTACAGCAGCAGCCAAGCAAGGTAGTCTTTCAGAGCCCTCCAAGGAAATCATTAATTGCCTAACTCGCCATACTTCGTTTCGAATTTATATCTTTTAAACATTGACAGAAGCGACAAATATCGAATAAATATCGATTAAAACCAGAAGTTATCAAAACAGTTTAAACGACATTCGCATTAAGTTTGAATTAAAAAGGTAGCTTTCTTCAATGGTACGATTTTAGTGGACACGTTACGGAAAGTTCAAAGAAATCTTGTTCTATGGCGGTTTTTAAGCAATTTTTCAAGGAACCAAATAATTTTGTTTGGATTAACAAACGCTCCAATTACACTGAATTGAATACGTTGTCTGTACGTAACATGATACAAAGTGACACTTCGATATTTCTTATGAAAAACATTTCAAACGTGCATGAAAAATACAAACAAACTATTTGGGTTAATGGAAAGTCCTTTTTGTAAGTAACGTGGCCTGCCCTGCTTCTCTTATGCATTATCATGTTTTTGTACGGTAAGAAAAGTACCTTTGTTTTAGATCCATGCTCTTGAGTGGCGTTTGATTCTTCTTCTTGTGCATCTGCCAAGTCGGAAGTAGACTTTGTTCGTAATGTACTCTTTCCATTCTCCTGCAAATCTGAACTGTGCTTTTTTCTCAATGGTCTCTTCACTGCATTTTTAAACTTTGAGAAAATTCCACCTTTCTTCTTTGCCTTTTGACTTTCCCCACTTGCTTCACATTTTGCACCATCTGCATTGCTTTCAGCAACACTGATCTTTTCTGCTTCAGATGGATCATTCTTAGTTTTTGCCTTTAACTTTGAGTTCAGTTCGTTGGTGATATTGCTATTGGCCATTAGAAACAACTGAAAGGTTCTAGAATTATCAGCTTCAATTTTTGACAACTGCAGTAGCTTCTAGTCCTTTTCCTTCCAAAATTTACTGTTTACTCAGCCTAAAACATGATGAATTAATCCCTTAATCATTGCTAAGGACTCTCAACGAATGGTGAATTGAATGATGTAACTCAATAGTAAATTTTGAAGCCAATAAAAGAATTAAGATTTTAGCCCAGCATGAAGGATTTGAAAAGGAATGTGGGAGGAATGGCTTTGATTTAATCATATTAAGAACAGCTATTGTCTGACATAATTTAGAAAATATATGAAATCTTTTACAAATGGTAGGAGGGTATTGTCTTTATTAAGCATTAGATGGTGTGCTATATTTTGTGATGAATCTCAAAGGGAGCCTGCTGGTTACTATTAACATGGTTCCTGTTTTTTATAACCACCAACTAGGTAGGCTTCTGAAAAAGAACCACATAAATTTCATTGTTCATTGTAGAGGGGTGTTTGTTGCATAGAGGTTACAGTAACAAAGACATGATTGATGTAAAAATAATGTGACCTAAACAAAATATATTTGCCTGCTTTATAATATGGTGGCAGTTGCATAGATTTGCCATTTTAAGAAGGCATGCCACAGTTACATTAATTAGAATGGTCAATAAAATCTAGTGGAGATTGACAGATTATCAGATCAAAATTCAGATTCAACACATGTCAACTGTATTTTTATCATCTCCTATAAACAACCTTCTGACCACCCTTTTTTTCCAAATCTAATAATATCAGGTCAACCCTAGATAGCCTATGTGGCAACCAAATATTGTTGTATCACGGAATCAAAGTTGGATGAAATTGTGAAACTGTGAGTAGCCATTGGTTCAGTCTCATTGTATAGTTCAATAAAGAATAGCTTTTGTTACCACACCATTTGAGCATTGTGATACACAATGTAAAGGATGATAACTTTTAGCTATTTCGCTACTAAAATTTTGAATTTATTTAAACTCACATACATTGGCTTGAACCTATCATATGATAGGGTGGGGCTTTCTCCTTGATTAGCTTACATAGATATTTAGAAAGCTCCTTCTGTTCTAAGCAATTACTTGCATATAATTTATAAGGCTCCCTTTTGCTATGTATAATAACAGAAATGATGTTAACTTTATTAAAGTGTCTTTATGTGTAGCATTTCTGCTAAATGGGGTCACTGTTTACATACAGCCTTTTTAAAACTTTGCAAATATTTATAAGCAATCTATAACATTTAAAAGTCTGACTGCAAGAGAAGCACAACAGTCTACAGAGTTTATTACAAAAATTGTAACATTATAATAAGTTTATTGCAAAAATGAATGACAAATCTCTTATTCATTAAGTAACATTAAGCGTTGAAGCTTAGGTAATTGTTGGAAAGATAAATTGCATGCAGGAAAATTAACTTATGTACAGACCAAAATAATTGAAATGTAAATAGTGATACTCTTAATATTTATCCATGATATGCCAATTATAAAACATTCTATTTACTTCATAGAAATATCAATATAATTAATACTGCAGAAGTTGAAATCTAACCTAAGGGAGATTGTACCTGTCAGGAAATTGGGCTAATTTTCATTTGTTCTGTGCAACAGTGTAGAGCTAAAAAGTAATGATTGGGCTGTAAAAGGTTGCTTTAGACAAATTATTTGACAAGAACAGTATGCAAGGATTTTACTTCTAGAAACCCATTCCTAGCTTTACACCTCTGGTTTTCAGTTTTGAACAATCCACTACACCTCCATACCCAGTATTAATTCTGCATGGCAGTAAGAATCACCGAGCATACAAAAAATTCAAATGATTGTCAGTTTTTACTTTAGTCAAACAGGTTGTGCTATTGTGAAGAACATTCTTTTGCTTACATTAGTACAGTACACAATAAGATACCAGACTACCTGTGCAAAATTGATCTAATTATCAATCTCACTTGACAACTTTATTCATTATTGGATATCAAAAAGTAGCCTGATAACCAGCCCATTATTCTAAAGAAAGAAGTTATTTCTTATTATTTATTACTTACAGTTACTTATTTCTTTAGAAAAAAGGGTTGGTTATCAGGCTCATTAAAAAGTGGTACAAGGTTGAAAGTCATGCTGAGAAATTGCCACCTGTTTCGATCTTTATAAGATATCATTGAGGGCATACTTTATATTTTGTGAAAGCATCTTTATGTAAATTTTGATTGACAATTTGTCCTGTTTGGATGTTGGTTTTGTGAGAATGACATTTTTATGTACAAAGCATCCCCCATGGATGTGGGCATTAATTGGTTAGAATTCTTCCAAAAGAATTTACTTTATGCAAAAAAATTTCTTCGAAACTGGGAATGCTAAACTTCTGTTTTGCTTTCACTTTTTTACATTGGATTAACTTTCTTCAACACAGCAAAGAACATTTGATCACAAAATTTTACCTATCCTTTTCAAAACCACAAAGACCTTTTTGACATACCAAAAACTTCTCATTACTGGATAAGATCAAAATGTTTGTAAATATGGACATCAGGCAAATTGCATATGTTCTTCGTTTCCTGATTCCAAAACTTGATGAACTACACACGTTTGTGAGGAGTTGTTTTTGATAACAGCTGGATCGTTGAGAATGAGAAGAACAGATTAAATAAGAAATGATAAAACTATTCTATGGTCAGGTTTTATAAATTTTCTTCACCCACCCTCTTTAAAACATTATCTCTGTTTCATTGATCTTTCAGTTTTACTTTAAATTTTACAAGAAAGGCAACTTTGGATATCGACCACAACAATGGCAACTTAGCATAGCTGTATTTATATAATATCCCATGTTGAGATAACGTTTAGCACTGCCGATAACTGTCTCAGCAAGACAACGATAGTGAAAAGTTACTAGTTCAGGAGGACGACAAGAGAAACAAGCTCCTTGTAACACACCCTATCTATCCGATTATTTATAAGAAGTACTCACCTTCGTATCCAACAATAAGCTTCTCTATGGCTGCTAGGCCATGAACAAAAGCAGGTATTTTCGACCTAAATACTAGCGCACAATACGCAATTAGCACCATTAATAACAATAAAATTCTAAACTAAAAATCTCATTTGAAAAGTTTTTAGCAAATACCTTTCATATAAAATCAGGCATGTCCAGTAAAAGATCGTCAAACTATACGCGGCGTATCTCCCATCCCATTTTGTCGTCAAAAGGATGTTTCCTAACTTTCGTTTTCATTCTCCCTCGGCGCCCTGTCACTATACAAATCGCCAAGTACACAAAGGCTATTTTCCTTGTTTTTTGGCTAAATTTCCGATGCTAGAGGATATGATGAATGTTAAAACAAATTTGTCAAATATATTTATAAACAATAATACGCCCATTTTTAAAGCAATACTGAGTTTTGCCGAGCCCAAGTATCTAGAAAATTGTCGATTTTTAATTCAAAATTTTACACTTTTAAAGAATGTTTTGACCCAACCAGTCATCTTTATTTTGTACTTTAGCGTATCGAAATCAGTAATTGCTGGAAGGGGGCCAGGGGCAGGTGGGGAAGGTAGATCAGTGGGACATGCCTCCTCCTAAACACTTTTCAAAAGAGCGACAAAACGATTCCAAAATTCACAGCAGAGACAAAAACTTTGGGATGAGGACTAATGAGAGGATCCTATGTATTCAGTGTTAAAAAATGTATGTTAAAACAGATCGTTCTTCTTCTTTATTTCTCTTTTTTAAAATTAATGTTAAAAGCATTGTAAATAAGGCTTGATAGTTTTATGTTTCTTAAGATTATCAAGCTATTTTCAGCAAAGGGCGTCTTGAAAAACAGTTTTGCTGCATGGGAAAAGAACTGACTAGTTTATTTCGTCACAAGAATAACCAGTAGCAACACAAGGGACAGAGCAATGAGTTTAGAAATTTAATGAGGTGAAGTATGAAGTACAGTAAAATATTTTGTCCTTGATAAAGACCTTCTAAACCCCTTCTGTTGAAAATTGTAAATTAATCCTTAGAAACGTGTAGGCCGGTTGCACCATGATCTAGTAGTATGCAAAGCCTAGATAAGATGACAAAAATTTTGTTAAAGTTGCAACTGAACTTAGCAGTGCCTATTTTACTGTACAGTATTACACACTTTGTGCAGTATTGATTTCGAAAATGTGCAGTATTGAATTTGGGATTTGTGAAAAGGACTTTTTGCAGCTATCCCAGATTCCAGCTTTGTTCACAAAATGTGAGTTTTCCTCGTCAGTTCGATTGTTTTGAAGTGTTATTATTGATTGTGGGGCAAAGTTCGGGGCATTTCCTCGCTATGCCTGGCTAAGACCCCTGGGGTTCGCAGGGGTTTGCACTGATTGCAAAAATTATAACTGCAGTATTAAAATTTCTTCAAAAAGGCCCTGCATCTGAGGCGCGGTATTGCATCAAGAATTCTAAATCCACGGATCATGGTACAGGCTGTAAGGAAAGCTTTATTTCAACAAGCACCTTATTTCGAGGTAATGAGTTGTAAGTGAATGGTAGGGATAAGGGAATGGGTGAGTTGAATCCTTGTTGTGCCCAAAGTAGAAGCTTCCAAGGACTAGATGGACTACAGCAACGTTATTCTTAATCAAAGCCCACAAAGGGCTAACGCCTTTTCTACGCACAGGGCACTAACACCAGGATTTATACTTGTTCTTAAAATGGCATTATCGAAAAAATAGACTCTTCAACTCCGGTGGGATCAAGTAATTTGCTTTACTTCAGTCAGCCATGATTGTATTAAGACTCTGGGGAGAAAGGTCTAATATTTTCATAACGGCTAGGACAGATAACTCAACAAAACGGTTCATCTCCATAGTATCTCCTTGACTTTCTTCGAAAAGGATTAGCACATGAAAAGCTATCAGCAGCCAATAACAACAAGGATTAATCATAGCAATAACAAGAAATAAATGATAGCATCATTTTTGTTTCCTAGATTTTTCAATGGGAGAAATTGAAATGTTAAGGTGGCTTTTGATTACAGAAGTCAGAGGAAAGAGCTATTTCTAAAAGACCTTGGCAGTTATGTTTACATATCTGACATGAGATTTTTTCCCGCTGGATTTTGAATGCTTAATCTCAATATCCATGCTGCCACGCCACGTCACTTCAAAGATCAATTTCTGTAAATAAGAGATTTATTGTTATGAAATATAGAAATTGCCAATAGGAATTTTCCTGTTTATGTCTATAGAAAATTTTCCGTTCCGTTCCTGTCTGCGGAAAATCTTTTGTAAGTGGAAAACGGCCTTGACGTGAATTCTTTGTTATTTATTGATTCGAAACTCAACTGCGTTTCCTCATTTTAAAGTATTTGCTTTGAGAATCGGGCGTCACAATAAGAACTTTGCATCGAGTACAGACAACATAATCGTTGGGTACATGCAAGTGATTTTTGAAAGATGAAGATGTTTTGGGAATTTCTGCTTATCCTTCTTGCTTTTTTCACTGTCAAGTCTTTTTTGAAAGGGGCGTTTTCCGACCATTTATCCAACAACATCACGCAGTAAAATAGGTCTTCACAATTAGAAACATTTGTAAAAGCCATGAAAGAGTTGATAGGCAGCATAGTCATATGCCGCAAGTGTTTCATAAAACAGGGCTGCCACACAATATGACATGAGCTGATTTCTATGGAGCGAATGACCCTCTATGGATTCAAAACTGTACCATATTTTGGCTTAAATTATGGACTACTGCTCCGCTTTACATACGGGTACCTTGTTCCATTACCGATTTCCGTATCAAATTGAAAGCTTTCTTCATTAATCTATAAATACCTAATTAGCGAATATGATAAGGCTTATCTCGTTCATTTATGCTGTCGGTGTTTTCATATTACTTTGATATTTCTCCATTTCAGGGGGGAGGGGGCTCTTTTTCGATAAGTTTACCTATTTGGACTGCTCATCCTTAATCAATCTATTTTAAATACAACCTTGTGATGTAGCTTAAAGTGTAGTTAAATGTCTTGTATTGTAATTGTATTGTAGTATTAATGAGGTAAATAGTATTCGAGGTAGAAGGAAGAAAAATAAAAATAAAATGAGATGGACATGACATTGCAACATAACATGGCAACATAAAGTGACAGCATTACACGACAACATTACATGTTAACATGCCTCGACAACAAAAAATGACATCCCTCGGGCTGGGAAAAACCCGAAAAAATATCATTTATAATTTTCTATAGATATTCCACCCCAGTACATGGAAAATCATAACATTGTGGTATGTTAATTGTAAAAAATAGATATAAATGTATAGTTTCTTATTTCATGGAACTGCGAGGATACAAAGAACAACTCAAACCAAAGCAGGATGAACTTTGCGGCAATGGTTGAAAATTATTAAACCGTCTGCAAAAAATTTGCATGCTCAGGGTATTCATCTCCTGCCAGCTAAAGTTCCGACGTCTCATCTACTTCCTTGTTTATTTTGAAACAGAAACACCCATGTTCATAATTTACATCTATTCAGCCTTACATTTGTCGTGGAGGGGAATTCAATGTCAATATTCGATTTGAATTTTTGTAGCTAAGCAGTCAATGCAAGTTTTTAGAGGGTGCCTTAGTATATTGAAATTATCTGCCTGAAAAATTGGCCAGGGTGAAGGGGTGTGGCTTGGGAGTGGTGGACATTTTGGCCATATTATAAAAAGGTTGAGAATATCTAGTATCTTAATAGATGATCAAACTGCACTTTGGATTGGTGAGCAACTTTCTCTCTCTCAATGTAACAGGTGTCACATCCCCCACCCCCCTGAAGACGGCTTTGCAGTCAAATCTTAGGCTGTTAGCTGTTGTTGTCAGTAAATTTTACTGTTCTGCTATCCTGCTCATTTAACATAACATAGGCTTGCCTCGGTAAATTTCAAACAAAATTGCTATCTGTGAACAAACCTCTGTTAGGTCTAGGGCCACACCCTATAGAACATGCCACGCCCACCTTGTCCCTAATTCCTTATCTTACATCCCTCCGTGTGAAATTGGGTCATAACGGCTCTGGAGATATGATGCATGAGTACTGTTAGTCCTAAGACTATAGACCGTAACAGTTCTTGCTCTAGACGTCTCAATTCACTTATCCCCTGTTGGCTAATGAGATATGTAGTTAGAGTCTTTTGCAACATTTCAGGTGGCAGATGGAGGACGTTGTTTGGAAGGTGGAGATGCAAATAGTTGCACAAGTAAGAGCTGCATTTGTGGATCCTGTGGCAGAAAAATGGCTGATGGCTACAGTTGTTCGACAAACAGCAATTGCAGAAGCGGATGGTGTAATGGAGGTTTTACGATCGGATGCCGTGGCAAGTGCAAATCCAAAACACCTGATGGACAGCGTTGCCAGGGAGCGAACGATGGTAACAGTTGTGCAAGTGGACAATGCACGTGCGGATATTGTGGTAGAAAGATGAGGGTCAATTTTGCATGTTCAACGAATGACAATTGTCAAAGTGGTTGGTGTAATGGAGTTTTTACGACAGGCTGTCGTGGCAAGTGCAAATCCAAAACTCCTGATGGACAGCGATGCCAAGGAGCGAACGATGGTAACAGTTGTGCAAGTGGACAATGCACATGTGGATTTTGTGGTAGAAAGATGAGGGACAGTTTTTCATGTTCAACAAATAACAATTGTCAAAGTGGATGGTGTAATGGAGTTTTTACGACAGGCTGTCGTGGCAAATGCAAGTCAAAGACAAGTGATTATGGCAACTGCCCTTTGAATATCCATGGCTCTGGAGACAACAATAACTGCAAAAGTGGCCGCTGTGAAAAAGTATCTGCTACGAAAGCAATATGTGCCCCAAGAAATGGATTTCGTGAAGGGTCAGCCTGCAATGAAGATGCTGATTGTGACAAAACAAAGAGTCTTTGGTGTAAAGGCGGAAGTTTTTATTCTAGTGGCGTTTGTACACGATGTCCTTCAAAATGCCCCGATGGTTGCAATGCAATTTTCAATCAAATGTCAAAGATGAAATGTGGACGAATGACAACATTTGATCATGCTGTGGACCTCGCCAAGAAAATAAGCAAACCAATAGTAGAGTTTCTTGATTGCTTGGCTCCAAAAAATCAGTTCGTTGCTTGTTCGAAGGATGTTGTCAAAGGGTTTGCATCCTGCTTAGATCCTTCGACACCGTGCAAAATCAAATTGGGAGGCCAAGGATCTGCTTGCCTTGCTTTTACAAATCCTGGATTGTCTTATAACTATCAGAGTAAATATGTAACTTTATCTGGATCAGTGAAACCAATTGGTGGAGTGAGCGTTGAGGCGGATATTACAGATGGAAAAATAAATCTGGCAATGTATGGAAGGATTGCAGTAAAGGCTCAAGCTGTTTTACAAGCAACAGCATCAAAAACAACAAAGTATAGAAGAAAACTCTACCTGGTAGATTGTGTTGGAAAGAAATGCTCAATTTGCAAAACTCCAACGAGTAAACTGAGATGTAGACCAATGATTTTATATATGAAGGCATTTGTTATTGGTTATGTACCAGTCATAATTGAACTAAAAATACAAGCCGTTGCAGAATTAAGTTTGGAAATGAAAACAGAAGCCACTTTCAAAGCTAGTCTCTCTTATGACAACGATGCCATTGTCAGCATCAAAAGAGCAATAGCGACATTCGATCCAAGTAAAGGTGTTAAACTTGATGTCGCCTTTTCTGATAATTTCGATAAACAAATTCAGAAAACGCTTCATTCGCTGCTGGCATTGGCCTTGATGCTGGAATTTCCCTTGGTTTTGTTGTGCCAAATCCTGCACCGCTGATGGGAGCTGTTTGCCGGGCCTTGGTGGAAACAACATGCAACATGCCAGGGTTGAACGTATTAAACTGTGCTGTAAAAGTGGCAACGAAAGTCGAACCTTGTAAAGAAGCGCAAGGGTTGTGTGGCAAATTAGAAGGAGAAATTGCCAAGCTAGTACCGGAGAATCTTGGTAAAACATTTACTGGTTCTACGAACATCATAAAAGCAACGTTTGCATCTTTCAACGTCACTGGTAAGGTATATTGTGCCGGTGGCCAGATGCCGTTTGTATCAGGAACAGATGATGTCATGACAGGAAAGCTTGAAGGGGGCGGCGGTGGAAGTGGCATCAAAACATGCGGGGCACCAGGAGTGAGTCGCAAGTGTCAGCAGAGTGGAGGAGCTTCAAAAAGTCAACAAAACTTTTTTTACGTTCTTTTTCCGTTATTTTTTACGCTGTTCATATTGATATAACATTTCGTTACCGATTTCGAAAACTTTGTTTTATCGTATTGGGCTGTTTAGCTGTTGCAGAAGTCCAGGCGAGAACTTCAGGTATTCTATTATAAACATAACCAATTGATATCATCCTTCTTGTAGCGTGTTGGTCATATTTTGTCAAGTTGTTCTTAGTTGCGTGTTCAAGCCAAATGTTTGTCGTCAGTGCAACTTCTTTTCAGGAAGCCTATGCTGTTATTGTCAAACCGTTGTAATGTATTGTATTGTATTGATGTGGTGATTAGAACTCTTTTATTCACGTGTTAAGTAAATGATAGATCAGTCTTGTTGTTGAATGATTACTGTTAAGACTTAAGATCACATGTGTTTTTTTATATAAAGAGTATCTGCTTAGGGCTAGGCCTTGATGACTATCCACCATCGTAAGAAGAACCCTCCTAAACGCTACATTCTGTTGAATCAACTGTTATGGCATGCTTGTTTACCCCAGGGATGAGGGATTCTAGCTACACCAATTGCTGATAAACTAGTTAATATCGTGGAAGTAGCAGCATTTTACTTCACGTTTTGACTGGTTAATAATAATAATAATCTATATTTCTACAGGATAACTTGGTCAGCTTACTCAGAAGCTGCTATCAATCATCTGTTAGATTGTCTATCATTAAAAAGTGGGTTTGGCTAAATCAGTCGCTTTGTTTAATACATACTTTTAGGGTCATTTTTAATATACTGAGAGGTGGGTAATTACCCCACCAGGCCCTGTTGGCTGCCCCACTACTGGTCGCTGAAACTCGGTTTCGCTACATCATTGTTAGGCCCCTTTGACTTTTACATAGCTACAACCGTATATTTTCAAATATTTATTTGTGTGTCTTCATGGTTCACATACTTTCGTCCATGTTCTCAAATCTCTTGAAATGAGTAAATGTTGCTGAATATATCTCTGATGTTTGCTTATCGTGGGAAAAATAGAATCAGGTATTAGAGACGCTTGTTAAAGAACTATGCTCTTAACCCTTTCGAACACAGATTTATTTTCATTTAACGATTAAAACCCATATAAATCTACGCTTTTCAGGGGGTAGCATCGTCAAATAAGTTAGGTGAAAGTGTAAACTATCATACAGCACTGACGTCAGAACAAGTACTATAGTTTGTTCTTTACCCTCTGAAAAAGTATCTTTTTCATCATCAAAATTGTTTGTCATTGGGCCATGGGGCCCGACCGGGGATGAAATTGTTAAGCTTAGGAAAATGGTACAATCCTGCGAGGACTTTAACAACTACTTTTACAATCTACGTATGATCTTTTCATATTACATCATAGGTTGCTAATCAGGACAAAACAATAGAGATACTGTACAAAAAATAGAGTATAATTCACATAGAGACAACGACATGATTGGGCTACATACATTTACAGCTCCTTGACACGGTACATTTGAAAGGAGCTTTTTGGAAAAGGAGGAACCATCTAACTCAATCTTCTAGCAACCCGTTATATATTTGCATTGTTGTCACGGTACGCTGTGTTGAAAGTTTATTTTATTTTAGTTTTTTGTCCGTCTTAGTACAGTGATAGTAAAACCGTTTATGGCCTGGAAATTGGAGATGCCAGCATTTATTACCGAGTCCTCAATGGACAATTCGACCCTTCCTTTTCCTTTCGTTCTCAACTCAAGTAACATAGCACATGCTTGCAAACTCAATAACTAGATCTCTATCAGTGTGATGCCCTTCAGGGGCTTTACTGACTATTCTTATAGATGTAGATGTAGATGCGTGGGTGCAGTTATCTATGCGAATTTAAAAAATTATTGCTCAATTTCTTTTGAAAATGAGGTCAGGTAAAACTTAGCTCGCTTTGATTAATACTTTTAGTCAGACCGAATTAAGAAAACAAGAGACGCAATACTGATTACATCATTTATTGTTCAATAGGTTAGAATTTTACAACGACTGAATTAAATACTTTTTTTCAAATGAACCCCCCCCCCCTAGCTCTGATCCGCATAGTAGTAAAACTACAGTGCACCGCTTTCTGCAAGGTCAATAACGAAACTGAGGCTTATAGCTTTAGTCTAGGTCAAAATTGAGACTGATAGGAGAATTGTGCGCATGATTGGCTACATGTGTTGTCCAATCAGTAACCAATAACCTCGATGATGGCCAAAAAACCAAGTTGATGATGGCAATTAGGGGGCTATAGAGTATCTAATAAGAGAGTAGCTGTTACTGGGATGGTACCCTCTTCTATTCAAGCACAGAGATGAATCCGACAACAGGGGGCCAAAGTAAGGGAGTAGTTAAAAGGAGTGCTCGTCTAGTTTTAGCCAAAATCTAGCAGCCCATCCCTTACATTCTAGAGTGGAAGTCAAGGATAAAATATTTTTTAAAGGATACTAAGATATGTGGGCAGTCGTCTAATGTGAATGCCAGCAGGGAGAGGGAAAATATAAGCCCCTGTTCAATGATTGACCAGATTGATAGCCTGTGAACATATTTACAACAAAATTTTAACAAACGCTGACGTTAGCATCTATATACATAACATGTCTTCTGCAGATTAATTTAAGCGAATATAGAGGGGAATATAATGAATGGCATGATAAGAAAAATGAAGCGAATCTTTTGCAAACTGCTTCAAATAATAAATGATATAATTACTGTGCAATTTCAGGGACAGAACCATTTTTTAACGCACTGGTGGCTTTCAAAACCAATGTGGAAGCATATGCAGGTACGAATTCTTATCTTTTATAGCTCTTTCGCATTATATAAAATTATTTTAGCTGTAGATTGTTTCCATTACTTATGGCATACTTGTATATATTTTGCAAGCAGCTAAGCAACTATCTTATAAAAAAATTGAAATGAGGCGCGAAATTTGTCAACGCTGCATTAAACCATTTGATGTTGCTTATGCATAAAGTAAGGAGTTTTGGCAAGTTAAGTCTACGAGCAGGGTAATTTGTTGTAGATGCAAAAGATACCGGATTGTGACGTCAAAATCAGGGGGTGCCTACAACAGGGGCAGAAGAAAGTTATTCCCCTCCAACCCTAAGAAAAAAGTTTAGTTCTGCCCTATATTTGCCCTCATGGTTTCCTTAGGTCCATTCCTAAAACCCCTCGGCGATCAGCAAATTGAAAGTTATATTTCATCAAGAAAGTGCCGTAAAATTGGGATTACGATGTATCGCTGCCAACCATTGCATTTAAAGGCAGTCTGTACACTTCAAATTTTCTGAAATGTTCCGAGAAGTGCGCTCATTCTACTTTGGAGCTCTGGAACGTCCAGTTAGTTAGAAAGTTGATGCTCTACATTAAAGATTTCTTGGAAAGGGGCCTGGTTGGCTGCATCAAAAGCACCCATTTCTCTTTTCCTTCGCAAAGTATTCAATACTGCGATTCGCTAAACTGGAAATAGTTATATAATACAGGTTAATATATTAATATATAAATGGAATGTATACGATTACATAGATGTTTGTTCGAAGCTATATCCTAATGTTTTTAGTTCATCTATCAATTTAAGTGAATAAACTGAATGCAAATAGTGGTATAAGAACATTGTAAGTGAGTCGTTTTTTCTGTCAAGGACAAGCCCAACAAAAGTCTTGCATAAATTAGTCACTATATCTAAATACAATTGTTACTTGCATTATATTGTAGCATATAGATTCCCCTTTTCGTATTATTTAATACAAATATACATTTTACTTGAATCAGTCGCATTCGGTCCGATTTCTTTCGTAGAGGTATCCATATTCACTCAAGCAGATGTCATTAGGATTCAGCCCTGTTCTACAGCTGGATATTCGAAATTGTCATAGCTGGAGGCAAACTTCTCCTAGAGCAACAATTTATTGATAGGTACACAATTCTCTAGAGTTTTCTTCACAACCGAAGTTGTAACGTAATGATGCTGTAGTTGGGTACTCTGCTGTTTTACAGAGAGAAAAAAAACTGTTCATGACATCGCTTTGTTATTATTCGTGCAAAAATAGAGGGGAGCTTAGCTCAAGCAGGCTTCAGTGTCCTACAAAAAGGGTATGGAATGATAAATGTTGTAGTACTCCTATCTAAATATGCCTTGGCAGCAAATTTAATTGCACAGAAACGTAGTTATCGCGTATCACTACCATCAGTGAAACCAATTGCTGGTCACTTTTTGGGCCGTAGCGAGCTGTTTTCCTCTTAGGAGATATTCCAGAACGAATTTGTCCACAAATTGGGCTTACAACCTTTAATTTGCCGACAAGTTAGCAAAATTTTCCCGTTAAATATCCCTTCGTGGCCAAACACTCCTTGTTTGTGAACAGGCAGAAGCGAAAATGAGTGACATAAAAATGCCTTAATAAACTGGCTCTTGAGTGGCGGTATTTAAAAACGATCTGTTTCATAACTGCATGCATAGCAATTCTGAAATTGTGAAGTATCACAAATAAGAACAACTAATGTACTAAAACCTATTCCCTGATCATGATGCCAAAGTGTGGGATGATATTAATTTAGAAGCATTTATTGCCTTGCATTTAATCGAGACAGAAAAATTTCACGGATCGTTTGGGTTAAAATATGACTTTGCAACGAATATTTTTGCAAATATCTAGATTTGTAATATTTGAATGCTTTCTGCATTGTCAAATGAAAGACAAATATATGGCTTAAGATCTTAATCCTGTTAAAAATTTGGGGTGATATGGAAAGGAAATTTTGAAGTGCAATAAAATGAGGTTAGATGTTTAGCACATGAATAACTAAGCTTTTGTGGGTACACTATTTCCTATTACTATCAAGCGCTTTCTTCTAAGAATAATTTGATTAGATAGGACCAACTGGTTGGTAGATAACTTTAGTCAAGGCATTATCGTAACCATCCTACATGGGTTATCTTAACAGCATATTGTTACGCTTTAGGGGTATATATTTAACTGCCAGATATAATTTACATCTCACATTTTACACTGCAATTCGATCTTTTGATATCATGATCCTTGGTATGTTTGCTTTGACAGTAAATGAGACTTTGTCATGACTTGTCGCTAGTGAAAATTCACTACTGGTTTCTTCAGCAGCAAAAGCTTCGTATTCTTCCAAGGAATCATTTTCTTTGGTCTCGATATCTTTTTGTATTTCTTCGATTATTGTGTTTAATGGTTTACTAATTTCCTTTTTCGTTATGATATCTTTTACTTTCCCATCTGCAGCTGCCTCTTCAGCGGTGCATGAATTTTCCTGCAAGCAAAAGAAAAATAAATAATACCATGAATACGTAAAATACTATCATATCTCTCAACCTACACGAGAACGCAAAAATGTACCTTCAGCACTCTTGAAAGATGCCTGGCAGGGTTTGCATTATACGGACTAGACGAGGTATGACGAACTCTGATGAAAGGACAATGGAAGGTATAAGAAAGGTATAGAACCCAAGGTATGCCACCCGAGGTATATGGCAACTCCACAAAAAGGTAATTTGTCGCTATCTCGCACACAACTTCTAAGATTTCTAGTATGAAACATTTATCATTTCACATTTCACAGTAACAATGGCTAAGGTGTATCACGCAGAAATGTTTGGCGAACAAATCATTCTGGTTCTATTTTTCTTAGGGAACCCTGTTCATATACTGCATGAATGGCTGATAGGAAACGAGCTATTATGGAGAAAGTCGCATGTTTAAGGCTCCATCAGGGTAGGATGCCAAGAATTTGAAGTAGTAAAAAGGTATGAACACCCAGGACCTGAAACAGTAACAAAGCTAACGAGTGATTTTCCAATCTTCTTTGTACGCATTATGCAGGAATCAATCATAAAGCAACTATTAAGAACCTTATCACCACTATGGAAACGACCAATCAAATTCATTAGCCTTTATGGTAGTAAAGAGTGTCACTTACCACATCTAGACAGTTCTCATCAGCCTCACACTTGTAGAAAGTATCCCAATCAGTTTGCTCATAAGAACGCGAACCATCACTGAACTGAATTAGATTTGCTGGGTACCTCGTTCTGAGGTGGGTCTCACCTGATATCAGATTATTGTCCGTACCTAAAAGGGAACCAAAAGTACGGAAACTGAAAAGATATTTAATGGAAGAAGCGCTTGCAAATATAGCATTAAGTGTACAAGTGGCAATTTTCATAAGCAAGAAGAGTTATAAATAGAGTCAAAGTATTCACCTACTGCAAAGCAAAAGTATGACCTTGAAATTTTTCTGACGGCAGAAGGCGCAATCACTATCACTACCCCCTGCGTGGGGGCATTAAAGAGGCCTACTATAATCCTTTCAAGCATCTTAAAATGTGGTTCTGCATTTTATTTGCTGTCACCTCTCCCCTCCCCCTGCGAAAAAGGTCACGCTACGCAACTGATTGAACCCATCCAAGATGTTTTATCAGAGAAAGGTGACTTACTAAACGCCCTAGTCTTTAAGAAAGCAATACATTTTGAAATAATTATGGCATCATGTAATGTTACCCCTTTACTGCAGCTGTTTATTAAAAAACAACGGCACAAATGGCGCTAATTTTGCAAAAGTTTTAGCCAATGCAAGTCACCTAAGAGGGGTTGTAACTAAAAAGTAAAAGACTTTTCTTCTTCAACATACCATTGACATCTTCTCTCATTGGTGGCAATGCCACTTCTCCAAGCGCTTCGAAGTTTACATATGTATTTCCATCACTATTCATTTCAGTGAGAACCTCGCGCAGTTTTCTAAATGAAGGTCTGTCTTCCACAAAATGGGCCCAACAAGACAACATTATTTCATAGCTGAAAAAGCAAAATGTTTGTCGATTGTTGAGGGTGACTGTCTTGACATTAAAAAGGCAAATTAAAGTACCGACTGAATAACAGATAATCCAAGACTAGGCCATAAATGATACCGCTCGCTGGTAAAACTAGAGATGGCTATAAAAGAGACAACCCTGTTGGTGATTTTATCTTCAGTTAATTGAAAGGTACAACCAAAATACATTTAAAGAAGGCATCAAAAGACACAATGCCAGTTTGTTTAACATTAAGCCTACATTAGGGAACAAAAGGGGCAATTGCTCCTCTTGCACCCTATTTTGAAACCCATTTTATGATTTGCGATAAAGATATCTGTTTTATGTTCAGTATCTCTTATATTTCCATGAATGCTGTCCTGCCCCATCAGTACCAGTTGTCTTGGCATTCTCCAAAATCCCGTTCTTTCCTACGCAGTTGGGGTCGAATAAAAATATTTGGACTGCACCTTTTTCTAGCTGGGAGCCCACAAAGCTGAAAACAATACTGTTTTTTGCAAATGCTTTATTCATGAGAAATTTGGTCAGCTTTAGATGCTAAAAGTTTTTTTAATCCTGTCCAAAATTTACCTTATCCAAAATCTAATCTTATACGTTAAAGCGCTGATCGTGTGATAAAGGTTATTCACTTACATCTTATCATTACAGTTTTCAGGTTTCTCAAGACGTTTTCCATTTAATAGGTATCTGAGAAGATCTTTATCTGAAATCGTTGGATACGGATAGCCACCTAGAATTACAAAGGGGAAAATCTCAGTTTTTTAGTTTATAAATCAAAATAAGTAAGTGACTGCTAAACGTGTAGTTGTAGCTGAATTAAAAAGTTTGGCATAAAAAAGTGAAATCTCCAAAAAATGGAACCGATGCACGTTCTCGAGTGCCGAATAGAAGAAAATCAGTCTTTTGAATCAGATTAAGAATCAGAATAAAGCATTTGAAGGGGAAAAAAATTAAAGATTTATCGAGGATGAATTGAAGATGTGTCTGCCCACTTGTGGGGATGATTGTCCAGTTTGCACGTTTCAAACATATCGAATTCCCTGGTCCTTCTTCACAATAAGATTGTGTATTGTTTTCATTTTGATAACAATTACCTTAAACAAAAAATAACATTTTATTGTGTTTTAAAATTCACTTACCAAGAGTACAAATTTCCCAAAGAACCACACCAAATGCCCACCTGATAAGGAAAAAAAATAAAATCGATCAAAGTTTGCAATGAAATAAATGAAATGCATATTCATCTTTCTACTATGGGTACCGAAACCTCAACCATGTTTACATAAAAGTTCCCTCAGTACTAATGTAAAATTTGCTAGGTCGAAACGGGCACGAATGAGAAGGAGCAGTACATATACAATACTCACACGTCACTCTCTCTGGTGTAAACCTGATCTTTGATCGCTTCGATTGACATCCACCTCAATGGGATCTTCCCGTGACCAAGTTTGACATAAACTTCTCCACTTCTTGAAAGACCAAAATCGGATATTTTTAATGTTTTGCTATCACCAACTAAAATGTTTCTTGCAGCTAAATCTCGATGGACAATTCCTTTTGATGACAAATAATCCTGAAACAAAAAATGATCTAATTTCATGTTAGCCAGTAAGCCCCCAATCCAGAGGGTATCCAGGGGGTATCCTGCAGATCTCAAATTAACAAAAATATCGGTATTTTTATCCCATTCCCTTTAATCTCATTCCCTTAAATCTGTATTCATTTTCCTGAATTTCAATTTTAAATAGGCCAAAAATGGAGATTCATAAAAATATAACCTTAGACGCATGTGGAGAAACATCCTTCTTGTTATTCAAAGAGTAACTCCAACTATCAAAGACTTTGTTGATTTCCAAGGGAAATGTAGTGTACTAATTATATTCCTATCCTTTTCCAGCGATGCCGAAAGAGGGGGGCCCTTTTTCAAGAGGGGCAGAGGGGGCAAGATATGCCCTGCTTAATTCTATAAATTCTTCTGACAATCAATCAGAATAAAGCACAAATCGTCTTGGAATGGAAATTTCAATGGACAGAGAGGTACCATGACATAACTTCAATAAGACACAAGTTTCTTTTGATTTTCTACAATTTTACAGGATGTATTTTGTGGTCAACTGCCCTCAAAGAATGTCTGCCCCCCCCCCCCCCTGTGCCCTTCAATGCTTCCGGCATCCCTGCCTTTTACTTACAGATTTATCACTTTTTAAACTATTTTTGTATACTTTACTTCACTTAAATTTAGCTGTCACTCATGAAAATAAACAGGAACACAGGTCCTTGCATGATAACAGACTGTTTGAACACGTCAATCCCTATATAACTAATTTGCCTAATATGCTAATGAGGCAGAGCGGACAATGGAACAATGGCCGGACAATGGCGCGTGCAACGAAGCGGAATCGCGCAGATCTCCTCCTAGACGAGCCACACGATCGACTCCAAGCTTTCATCCTAGCTTCCTGGCATTCTCTCGATTCCCCCTTTCAAGGTTTTGTTCGAATATCTTTATTTTTCGCTGAGAAATTCGAGTTTTCCTTCACCCCTACGGCACTTTTCATCCTTCGCTCGGGTTATTGTTGGACGATGCCAAAACAATGCAAATGAAGCCAAAGATCTTTGCCCCTTTTGTTCTCAGACAAAGGATTCTTTGCCTAATTCGATCGTGCGATCAGCCGAACCATTTAGAATTGAGAATGGCTACGAGCAGTGGTCGCAAGAATCGCAGCGGAAACTTTTGGCCTGTTTCCTTGGCCAGGTAAGCCTTTTTCTTTCTAAAAACTTTCGATTTCGTTTCCCTAACCCCTCTTCCGTACCTTGCTAAACTTTTATTCGTTTAAACGCAATTTTTTTTCGATTTTTTAGCCGAATTCCATGAAGTACCTTCGACCGTGGCTGTGCTTTAGGCCGTTTTGCTTCGCCTCCCGTGGCGTCGTTTTGCTCACGAGATCGCCGTCTTCTCAGGTAAGTCGTTCAAAATGAATCCCTTAATGATGGAAAATTTGTTTTTAATGTTTTAATGAATTTCTCTCAATTTTTTAAGGCTTGATATGAGTCGATTATCGTATTGGTTTTTTCGATGGAGATTCGGGGGCGTTTTTCGCATGTGCTTCAACTGTTTCTTTCATGCGAGGAATTTCGTGCTTTAAATCACGTTAGCTTTCCCAAACCAATTTGCTACATGTTATCCTGTTTAATTTGTTAACCGTCGCTGAATTATTTCTAGGTTTTAACGCGATTTCTCTTCGATTTTTCAGGGTATTTTGCGATCTTCCTTCCACACTGGTTAAATTTGGCCACGTTGCTTCGCCTCCCGTTGAAATCTTCCTGTTCTTTGTATTGCCTCCCGTGGAAATCTTCCTGTGCACGAAAACACAATTTTCTCAGGTAAATCATCCGACAACATCACCAGATATCTGCTCAATAATTCCTTGCTAACTTAATGAATTTCTCTATATTTTTTTGGCTAATTTTAATCAATTTTCACATTGTTTTTTTATGATGGAGATTCGGGGGCGTTTTTCGCATGTGCTTCGATCGTTTTTGCATGCCAAGAAATACGTGATATAAATCATGTTTTCTTTTGTTGAAACACTTTTATGCATGTTACTAAACCCTTCTACAGTTCTTTCTTGATGTTCACTTGCATTTTATTGTTTTTTTTAACATATTTTTACATGATTTTCCTGTTGTTTTACACGAGCAATTTTGGTGAATATTTGTACTGAACATTAGTTTATTCCCGATGAACAAGTGCATGTATTAAATCGCGTCTACCTGCCCCACATATATTTGCTAAATACTGCTTTATTTTTTTGGTTGGTTTAAGCATGATTTCTTTTGGATCTTTAGGCAATTCCACGATCGACCTTCGACACAGGTTGAACAATCATGGCGCCTTTCCTTCGCCCCCCGTGGCGTTCTTCATCACCACGAAATCACCGTTTCCTCAGGTAAATCACGCTAAAACACGACTTGACTGTTTCTTTATTGTTTCCTTGATGCATTGATGATAAAATATTTTTTTCTGGGTTTATTTGAGTCGATCTTCAAGTTGTTTCTTTCAACGATGTTGAGGGGGCGTATCTTCGACGAATTCCATGCTGTCAAAGACGTGATTCAATACACGTTTACTTTTCCTAAATCACGTTGACAAATGTAACTGAATTTTTCTAGATTTGTAGCTGGAAGTTCAATAAACATTTTTCACTGCTTTTTAGCTGGACTCTAAACGATTTTATGTTGTTTTTGGCGATTAGTTTTAGGGAGCTTTTTGTGGAGACCTTTATTTGATTGCTGATGAATAATTTCATGCGTTAAATCATGTTAACTGTTGAGGAAAACATTTCCTAAATACGCCTAATTTTTTTGGTTGCTTTTAACATGATTTCTTTTGAATTTTTAAGGGAATTCCTCGATCGACCTTTGACACTGGCCAAACAAACATGGCGCCTTTCCTTCGCCCCCCATGGCGTTCTTCTTCACCACGAAATAACTGTTTTCTAAGGTAAATTACACAAAAACAAGACTTAACTTTTTCAAGATTGTTTCCTTGATGCATTTCTGAAGCTAATAATTTAACATTGATGATTTTGATGATTTTGAAAAATAAATGATTAAATTGTAAAACGTTATTAAACATGACTACAACAAATATCAATATTGTTAAATGCAAAAATTGGCAGAAAATTTTGTGAAAAAAATGCTCTTGAACCTGCGCTAGAATGCGGGGCTTTCTGTTTGCCCCTTCTTTTGAAGAAGCCCCGCATTCTAGCGCAGGTTCAAGAGCATTTTTTTCACAAAATTTTCTGCCAATTTTTTAGGCCAATTTTTTTGAAGCAAAGCCGAAGGTCACGTGCTCCTGCGCAGTGGCATGTGACGTCAAATGCGCGTGCTCCTTCGCAATGATCCATGACGTACACTTCCTGTGGATTGTAGGGCCACTGGTGCAAACGAAAACTCGGACTACTGGCCACTTGGGATTGTGAGTGATGATGGTTCTTGTTATGCAAAGGCTAATTCGACAATTTCAATCCACTCGGGTTCTGATCCACTCGGGTTTCTGATCCACTCGGGTTCTGGTCCACTCGGGCAAGCGGGCCCGCGCCAGCGGGCCACTTGAAATCAGTTAAATATTTGGTAGTTAAATATTTGGTCCATCAGTACCGTACTTTCATATACGCTGACCATTGTTGAGTTTTTCCTCTTTTCATTTCCGTTTCGCCCCCGGAGTGGATTGAAAGTCAGGATTAAAAACTACTTGTTTACCGACGAAAGAAATAGATTTGAATGACGTGAAACATCGAAAATGATAAAAACAACAAATCTTACCATTCCTGAAGCTATTTGGCAAGCAAACATTTGGAGATCTTGAGGAGTTAGCACGTCATCAAAGGAACACACCTCTTTTGCTCTTTCATCATCTATAAGAATAACGTAAAGAGCACATCAGGATAGTGAAAAAAGACTCTTTCTGTATAGCCTGGAACGAATCGAAACACGCATGAATCTTATACCATTTTCTTCAAATTATCATCGGCTATCATACCGAAGGTCATTAAAACTGTCAAAAATTAATTCCCAAACCTTAAGCTCTGAGCATTGTGAAAAGTGTTTTTGTACTTTCTAAATACCGTCCCTTTTTCGATGCAGTTATTTGATAAAAGTCTGTTTGGAATTCGGAAAAGCGCTTATGCGAAGTAAGTTTTGTTTAAGCACATGAAATCGTTACACAGTTTGCTTACTTTAATGCTTACTTTAATTATCAGAAACAGGAAGGGGAAGCCAAATGGAGTGTATGATAATTGCATATTAAATTGTTGCTATTTTGCCAAGACATGCATAGATAAATGTCTAAAATTGAGTCTAATCATGTCTACAAAATAAGAAGGTGCAACTGGTGAGCAATTATTATTATAAAATTATTGACAGAAGGCGAGTTAAATATTTAATATAACTAGTATAATAGCCTACTATGAGCAACTTACAACGTCATCAAAAGGGTAATTTTTGGCATTCCATGACAAGGGCAGAGGTGCAGGTTGCCATAACCCCTTGTAAACCTGTTAATGCAATGATTGCTAAATTGAATGCTAATTTACCTTTTGAATCTGAAGCACCTTGTGCCGAAGGTTGCGAGCCATTTGGACAAGTATCGTCCTGGTAAGTAAAAAAAGTAAGGGTGTTTGTGGTACTATTATGCAAAAGGATACTGATAAAACTAGTGAAATCTACTTGATAATATATTTGCCTTAAAGTAATATCAGTATGGTTAACCAGGTATTGCAATATATAAATTACAGAACTGAGGGAGGGGGGGCTCTCTCCTCGATTAGTCTATCTATTGAGAGAGCTCCTCCTTTAAGTAATTCCCTTCATACAATTTACATCTCTTGTATTTGTATAATGAAATATTTTTCTGTCAGGTTATTATTTATGTGAGTATATTTTAGTAACCTGTTTGCACTGTTAATTTATAAATGTATTTATAAGATGAACTGAACTGGAAGTGAAATGAACTGGACCGGAATAGCGTTATGATATAGCAAGTTTAAAAACCCTTGGGATTTCAAATGGATCCTTGGGAATTGTGTTGATTATTGGAAAGAGCTGCCCCATTAACAATGTCTCTTTGCAATACACGAGTAACGTAGCATAACTTACGACGGATCCTCTAGGAAGCAAAGGTCTTGCCGAGTCGTAATCATAGCTAACTCGAGGAGAATTTGAAACTGGAGGTGGCCGTTGTGTCTGCATTGTCTCTAGGTACGCTCTTTGATCTTTTTCATACTAAAAACAGAAAAACAAAACGTTTGAATTTCTAATAAATGGCCAATGCACCTTTTTAATGCAATTGCAGTTTCCACGATTCAGTCAAGACTGAATCTCGTCCGGCGCGAGCATGAGGTCTCCCGCGTGCACTTCTTTGAATTCCTGTATTTTGCCTTATTTACCATCACTATCTTTATCAATTAGTAGCCAAAATAAAACTCTCTACTTAGTCTAGTCTGATGAATTTATCTCCTTTCAGGCAATTTGGTCTATTTCTAATACAGAAATGAAATTATTGACAACATTGGCGTAGCTAGGGTAATTTCTTTGAGGGGGGAGGGGGAGCAAAAGATACAATGAAGCAAGACATGTAATGCAAGGGGTCTTGTGGGGTGCCATTGGGAAGGTTTTAAGGACCTCGTAGATTTGTGCTCATCTCAGACACTATTTTGTTCTGGGGTTTAAGGAAATAGAGGCCAGTTAAATAATTCTATTACCTCTAGCGAGCAAATAATTTACCTCTTTTCTCAGTTTTCTTAGATATGATTGTAAGTCACCATTTGGCACATATTCCACAACTAAACACAATGGTAACTGTTGAGTGCAGCATCCAAGTATTGCTAAGATATTCTCATGGTAACCAATTGCTTTCATGAACTCGATTTCTTGCATAAATTCATTGATCTCTTGTTTTGATGGACTTTCTGTAAAATGAATTTGCAACAATAAACTTAAATGCTTTTAACGAATTTTGCAAAGTCTGTCATTTCTACTTATAAGGCACCACTTGCGGAAAGTCAGCAGCCTAAATGAAGAGCCACAGTCCTGGAAATTTTCTGACAATAATATACTCAAGAAGCGGAATGTTCAGTTTCCTTCTTTCTCCGTTAACAGTTCCTCCTTTCTTGTTTTCATATATAGCCTTTTTAAGTACAGCATGTCGATAGGGATTTAGTTATTCTAAAGTGCCAGCAAATGTTCATGGAGTTATTTAGGCAAATCTGCTGGGTAAACGAATCATAATTTTACGTTTACACCACAAATGAATTGATCGGTCTATGAATAATTAGCAAAACAATGTTTTCTTTTTTATATTCAGTTGGAACAATCTTGTACTACCATTGTAGAGTAGGCTACTTGTCTGGAAAGCGGTGAGAAACGTTGGGAAAATTTTACTAAGGCTGCTTTAGATTAATTGCCAACAGGGGACGGCCCCAATTAAGCCTGAAATCTGGATGCTTTCCGAAAAATTCTATTAACCCCAGATTGATCACGGGCTAATGAAAATAGTGATTGTCGGAAGATTGGAGGCGGCTTGCCCCCCCTCCCTACAACTGTTTACCACTGCTCGTTTCGATTCTAGGGTACCTTAATTGTGAAAACCCCAGACCAATGATAAGTAACATTTACACAGAGAAGTAGTAAAGATTTCAGAGAACATTGCCAAAAATCTTCATTAATTCCGTTCGAAATACGAGCAATGTCTTTGAAGCAGTTCTTAGAATCAGTTCATTGTCTTTAAATGATTACCTTTTAATTGCTTAACTGCCACAGGAATATCTTCATCCCCTCCTAATATTCCTTGAGCAAAAGCCAAATAAACTTTGCCAAAAGCACCTTTACCAAGAATCTACAGAAAGAGTGAAAATTTGACGTTGGATAAGAAGATTGAACACAAAATGCTTTACAAATAGAAATAGTCAATAATTGTAGCAAAAAGCACTGAAGTTTGGCCTTTTTCCAGGAAAGAGTACAGATTTCTGCATTCAAAAAGTACGTAAAAGATATAAAGGGGAACAGTGGTGCTCTAAACGAGGCACCTTTGCAGAAGATGGTTTTTTCGAGTGTTACATACAATACAACTGGCATCATTAGCAAGTTAATGAGATGACGGGAAGCGTCATTCAAGAGATTCAGGGGAGTGGGCACAACTTGCAATTGGAAATAGACACCTCGTTTCCCACAAAGAACGCCAGAGAAGGGGGCAGATTGGGGCTAGTGATTTGGGTGAGCAAGGGGAGCAAAAAATTTTACGCACGTTTTATTGGCACCTTGGTATAGGAAAAGGGGCTCATGAAAAAGGGGGTCAATGATATTATTTTCGTTATTATGATAATGAAATCAATGAAGTTGTTGAACATGGCGATTTTAAAATGGTTCAATGGGAAACACGCTTTCGTGAGATCTCTTGCAAAATCTGCTGAAAGTGCGAAAAATTTAGGAGAGACTTTTTTAAACCCAATTTAATTGTATGATGGATCCAGTCGATTTGTAATGCAAAGAATCTCTTCTACCATTTTAACAAGCTGTTTTTATACAATATATTTATCCATGGTTGCATAAATGCTTTGACTTACCTTCACAAATCGAAGCCTAGAATGCGGAAATTCAAATACATCCGGGGCATCATGAGAAACATACAATGGATTGTGTTCCATATCAGATGATTTGCTCCCATCAACAATGACGACCCTGTTAAGAACATGAAAAACAGTTATTTCTACAACCACAGAATAGCATTATTCATCAATGGATTTTAGGGACCAGAATCTAAAAATGTAACACTAGGTTCTGAGCATTGTGACCAAGGGATATTAATGACTTTAAGGGTGTTGTCTCTTAAGCATTTGCCCAACCAAAAAGATTTTGTTTCTTGACAAGAGATGTAAAGGAAGTTACAATACGGTTAAGCCTCCCTTAGCTTGCTATGATAGCATAAATGGAGCTTCAGCATCTTTATCAATAATATTAATTTATTTTAATCTTTGTTTCATGCAGTTTGAGGGCTATTTGTGCATAAATCATAACAGAACTACAAGGCTGTAGCTACATGTCCTGTTCGGGGGGGGTGTCTAAGATGAATTTGCCTCCAAAATGGGCGTACAATCCTTTATTTTCCGAAAAGATAGCAAACTTGCCGCCGACGAAATGCAAAAAAATGCCATGAAACAAAATGTTTTTCTGGGGAGTGTCACACCTTCCTCACCCCACGGCCCTGTAGAGCTAGGCCTGATATATTTAAATCGGTTACGCACCCTGATTGGCTGCCTCTTTCTTCGTTATATTGGTTTATAGTTAAGTTCTGTGCACCGTATATCATGCTGAGGTTTCTTTGCCTTGCAGCGTCTTTCTCCCTTATATATCTGACTAACAAAAATCCAGCGGTGGCCAATACAATCATGAATAACGCCATTGAAATAAGTACAATTTTGACAAAGTCTTTCCTATCTGCAAAAAGAATAGAATGCCAATCATGACTAGATTGAACTACCTAGAGGATAATTCGAAGGGTTTACTCGCACCGATCTGAATTTTGCTAACATCTAAAGATCAAAGGATAATGGAACAGATAAATATTACTGAAAGAATAGATAAACAATGAATAGAGAAATAAATAGGTAGAAGAATATATGAATTTTTAATACAAAGTGTGTGGACACATAAAAACATAACTGTAGGAATATATAAATCTTTAAATCTATGGATAAACTTAATAACAGAACACGACGGTTTAAGTTGTGACTTAAAGTTTTATGCTTGATGTTTCAGACAACTCTATGAATATTTACTAATATAGATATAAAAATACATAAATATACAAAAACATAAATTTATACAACACGACAAGCCTTTTAGGTTTTGGTAAGTATAAACACTTACTCATTCCAGAACGCTGAGATTTCATAGGAACGACCTCAATGACTGGCAATCTTTCTTTCCTGTACAGTTCTATGGTGACAAATACAAATATCTTGGACTTTCAAATTACTTTCAAATTAACAAATGCAAGGCCTTGAAAATTGTGAAATACTTTGAAACACTTAATTCTTTTGACAACAAGGTACAAAAAGTATTATTGTTCAGAACAGAGGATGTAAAAAATTAAAATGTTAATAACACAAATTAAAAGAGGACTCAGTTGAGTTTTTAACCCTCAGAGAATTTGTGCTGTTGAAAAATGCACTTGATGTCCGAAAATTAAAACATCATTTCAAGGATTGAAAATGTGAGGTGGCCTAGATGTTGCGAAGTACATTTTTCAAAACATCCACTTACTCGAACTGAGCAAGTCATCGAGCTATTCTGAAAAGGACTAGGCTGCTGCAAAAGCAACAGTTTCAAAGTGAGTCCCAGAAATAGGATGTTGTCCTATTTTTGCTTTTCTTTTTTTCAATCGGTGATCAACGCGCGAAAGAGTTTGCTAGAATTTTACTATTGAAAAGGCAGTCTTCTGTAAAAATTCCATGCAGTAGCATATTTCATCAATGTTCAAATTGTTTTATAGAGTAAAATATAATCCCGGATCTTACCTTTAATATCGATAACTCTTTTTAGCACCGGTTGAATTTCACAATATGCCTTGTCTCTTGCTATTATTGTTATCTAGGGAATACAAAGAATTAATCGATAAAGTACTTTGTTCTCTAAGTGTTTGTTAAATTGTGATTCAAGTTATAGACTTCTGACTTGCAAATTTGTTAACAATCAGGTGTATATCTCCCATTTTTTGTTTGATTTGATAGATATGGGTAATGCAAATCTGTAGCCAATGTTATCGTCATTGCAGGGGTGTATAGCTGCAAAGGCCAGAAATGATGTTAACCTTCTTCCGGATAAAAACACACCGTAAAGCACACTTTCCTCACAAAATAGAAGGGAATAGGCACGGCTTTGGAATTTAATAGGAGATACTACTGTTTTTCGTGAATCTTCCTCCTGCCAGCGACCGTGTGACCGTAATGTTTTCCTAACTCTGTATAGCTGCAAAGTGAAGGAGTTAGGAATTGTAAACAGTTTTTACCGAGCGCTAAAGCTAAACCAGGTCTAGAACACCTGCGTTATTAGACATTCTCATCAATGCTTTAACTTTTATTCATACCGATGGATCATACTGACCATCTTGATATGATGTAATGATCATCAAATCTTTTCTGTTTCGTTTAAGCTTTTGGTGTTTTTTTACGAATAAAAAGGTGGCAAAAAAACGCAAAAAACTCACATTTATAGATACGAAATTTGTTACATTAGGAAATGACCATTTGTACCTTGATTGCTGTAAAAAAAAGAAACATTTTCGCAAATAATCTTATAATTGTATACTCTCATTTTGCCGCTTCAGTGGAAACATGGTGGAAGTAAACTTCTATGACATCATTTCTCGCTCGGAAATACTTCTTTCTGGGAGGATGATGACCTTATTGCCCCTGGGGTGGGTAGGAACAAGTATCAGGTGACGAACGGTTTAGACATGCGATAAAACGATGTTTTCATATCTAGAAGATACTTTCAATCTTCCACAGGTTATATCCCTAGAGAAAAATGCATGTCATACACAGAGACTCGGGCTGTTAAATAATTACAGAAAATCATGCTTTGAATAGCTAAGTATGGAATGAAATACAAGAATGTTTCTACACGCTGCATCTCGATCCCCCAACATTTTATTGGTGAAGCATACTTTATTGATCCCATGAATATCACCACATATTGTGTTTGCAGAGCTGCTTGCAAGCCAAGAGTCACCTTCTTCAAGTATATTTACTTGCAGATAATATCAACAAAGTGTTATTCGGGCAAATCAGGGAACATCAGTACTCCCTAGTTCAGTTAAGCCTAGATCCAGTCTGGTTGATATTCGACTTCTTAGCATCGGAGAATAAAGCTTGATTTTCTGTTCTTACTTTTTTTGTCTGTGCAATGCTTGTCATACTCTCAAATGCAGAGATTTCTCGGTGCTAAGTCGTTCTGAAGAATTGTTCTTGTAAAGGAGTTCTGCTTAGTTAAACCACTGTGAAGGAGTGCAACTGTTCAAAACGATTGGGGACCGAGGAAGCACTGCATTTGAGAATATGCTTCTCAGTTGTGGAATTCTCTCTCTTTTGCACAAAAAGTGTTAAGAGCCTCCTGGCTTATGGAAATCTCACCTCACTTTTGTAAGCAAATGCTCTCCGCTGCGGCCATTTTCTTTTTATACGTATATCTACATCAAAGAAGGCAAGTTTATCAAGATGTTTTGACCATGAGCTGGCATTCCACCAAATAGCCAATGACGGGTCACTGTGATTAACATGAAGAGCAGTATCATTGCCATGAACATCATTCACTCGTGTTTTACCTTCAAGATACAAATGATATACATACAGTGCATTTGAATATGCACCTGGAGTCATTGTATCACAAATTGCCCGATTCTTGCTTTCGGACATTACGTCATACCAGCACTGACCTCAGTATTCCTCTTTGCAAAATCTCAAATGGGCAGAGATTTTCGCTCCGAGGAGTTGGAACCACTTACGCCTTGACGTAAGAACTTCTTCGCTGGCTACTTAAAAACGTTTTTGAAAAATAAAAGATATTGATTACTTGCATAGTTAGCACATCCATTTGACTTTAGATTTTTCCTTGTATATACTTTTTTTCATTCTCTTATACATTGGATTTTAAATTCATCAATATATCTAGATCAAGTTCAGGGCACATTATAAATCAGTTATTTCTTTATATACACTGTATTAAAACCCTATTAAGATAAGTTAAAATGAAATGAAATTGAAAGATTTTTCACTAATTGGAAAAAGCCCTTAAAGTTGTCCTTAATAGCTGAGAGGTCCTTAATGCAGTTTTGGATATTTTATGTGTTCAATATTAAACCTAAATGTGCATCATTTGACTCTGATGTTCGCAGTATGAAATTAAACTTGTGTAAAGAAAATAATTCAAAGATCTTTGTCCCACAAGTTGTCATAAACTTGTGTTGATGCGTGTCAAAAAAAGTTATAAGAACTCACTTTTGCATGCACAGAATCCTTGGATGCAGTCTAGAATAAAAGAAAATCAGTTTTTTCAACTATTTGCAGAGACCCATAATATTGAATGTGCGCTACTTATAGGACACTGCCACCTGACAATTTGATGGGGGGGGGACGGATTGTCCACGCTGCTCCTCCGCTGTAACTTCCCTGCATCAGAGTTAATTGTTTACTGGCAGTTAAGCAGCAAACAGATGCTTTGCACCTAGCCCCATTCTACCATTCAACCCCATTCTATGTTCTAAAAGATAAAGCCCGACTAACATTGGTATAATATTAACTTTAATGTTTACTTCATAAAATACATTTTAGAACTTCAGTTACATTATAGGACTTGAAATTTTTCAGGCACAAAGACAAGATATTCTCATATTTATCTTTAAAAGCCCTCTTCGCTTGGGATGAGATAAAACAGATCTTGAAAGCTTCAAAGATATTTTTTCATTACCTGGTAAAGTAAAAGTTGCAACAGTCTCGAGATTCTTGGTGCAACCATGAGGGTTACTGCACATCTGAAAAACATTTGTAAAAATCAGATCATTTTATATTTTTCTGTCTTAGACCAGCAAAGACATAACCAAATGGGAAGATTTTTAAAAGTTTCGAAGTTCGTTTAATTTCTGGGGACTCATTTAAAGCAAATTATGAATTGGATTTTACGTTTGCTGGGAAATATTTCTGTAAAGAAACAAATAAGCATCTATTGCTAGATATACGCTCTCTTCTATACAAATACATCCCTGGGTTTGGGCCTAAATTTGGACTTGTCCGATTAATTAGGTTTGGGCACGAGGACTTTGACGTGTGACTCAAAGTCGCTTCGACGTCAAACAATCCAACTCCTCCTGCAGTGGCGTAGCTACAAATTTTTGGTGAGGTGGCAAAACCCGAAAATATTCCTCAATAATTCGACAAACTTTAGAAATTTTGGCAAATTTCTCGACAAACACCTTTTCCGAAGCTTGGTGGAGGCCGTTGCCCCCTCTGCATTCCCTCTAGCTACGCCACTGTCCTCCTGCCGCTTAAATCCCAATCATTCGCACCATATCAAAAACAGCTATATCTAACTGAATCAATTGAGCTCCGATTATGCAATGAGTGAGGGACTAATATGTACTACACACATTGTGTGCAAAGTAAAAGATTTCTGTTTTGTACTAAAATTTAGCAAATTTTAGATTCTCTCCAAATTTTTACGACTATGATTTGATTAACACCTTAAAACCTGCTTAAAGCGACTTCCACCACCATATTTGTTTTGTAACATCGAAGGTGATCGTAAAACGTTACCAGAACGTTTTTTCTTTATCATCAATTGCCCACAATTTGCCTTCCTTACGGAATGATTATACCTCATTCTTCCACAAATAAATCAAGACATTACTGTAGAGCGTAACAGTCACAATTATGTACCTTTACTTTATATGAGCAACCTTGCAAAAATGGGCCACCTTGAATCGCACCGTAACTTGATCTCATACCATAAGACGTATCTAACAGAAAATGGGTTGTGATGTTCTGAAGAAAAAAAACAGTGTATTAATCTATGACGGGACAGCGAAAACAAGGGTAAAGCAGCTTTTACTAAATGTGGCTTATCACAAAGTAGCACTTGGTTCCTCAAGTTCAAAACGTTTTGACACGAGTTATACCAACTAAGAAATATGGCCAACTATGTTTTGATTTCAAAAATTTTTCAATCAAATTAGAACAACAAGTATCAACAAAATGATCTTTTCCTCATGAAAAAGATTGCATTTTCCTTCATTAGCGCGATTTCCAACGTGCGCATGGATATATGCTTCCATTGTGTTGGACAGAAAAGGATTTTCAAGCGGCAAAACGTAATATTTGTAAACAGAAAAGTAAGGGAATTCTAAGGGCAAGGAAAGGTGCCAAACAAGCACACTAGACAATTCTTCGAGGGGGCAAATAAGCCATTCAAGCAAGAGATGAAAGGGTTCTTGATGGTTACCACCCTGCGCTTAGCTCAGAAACCAAACCTTTTTCAAATGGAGGAGGCAACGCCATGCCTTACCCCTAGCTTATCCACTGCTAAGAGAAAAATTAAGATATTTTACCTTGTCATCAATTATAGCCTCGTCATTGCTATTTATGATATGATTTCTTTCCCACATGTTAACACATCTTTTTTCTCTTGAAATCTCAGAAAATGTCACTTTGTAGCCATTCAGCTTTAAAGTCCCGTTACCAATAACTGCAGATAAAAATAAAAGAAAAGGAACATCAGATGCGCGCTTGTAAAAACGCACTTTTAATCAATGGCATGGGGGGCCAGGGGAGGCCGGGATGCCATTAATCACAGGTGTCAAACCGTGATTGGCTGCTGCGGGATCTCGTGCGGGAATTTCTGCGATTCTCAACAACCAAATGTGGTTAATTTAATCAGGGAGGGCGATTTTTCCGGTTCCTAATCAGCCCTAGTCTTAACAAAGGGCGCCAAATAATTCCTGTCGCTGTACCACTGGGCCGCACAGTACATGATATTAATATATAGATCTATGCCTTTCTGGCGACTCGCTATTCACCGTACAAAATTCCTCTGACAAAGGTGTGAGCTAGAAAACTAAACTAGTAGAAAATGCCAGAAAAATGCATTTGTGCGTTAATACCTCTCGGCGGTGACCACATGAGCTTCAGGATTATAGCGTAATACAATTTATAACGGTTTATGAGCGGCTGTAGTTTGAAATTTGTTGGTGGGCATGGACAATACTCAGCTACAGTAGAAAACTTCTGTCTACAATCAGTTGGAACACACCTGTCTAAAGAGCGAAAGATAAAATGGTTGTAATTAATGGTAAGTGAACATGCAGTAAAATGTAATGCAAAGCAGCAGAGTGAAAATTATGGAAATATAATACGATGAAATGCGTTACGAGGATATTTGGCAAAACCAGCACATCAATGTAGTATAATGTCATATATGTGATGTAATGTAATGTGATGTAATGTGATGTAATGTAATACAATGTAATGTAATGTAATGTAATGCAATGTAATGTAATGCTGTATAATAGACTATCTGTAATATTCTTCAATGTCGTACAATATCATTTTCTAAAATATAATGCAATTCAACATACGTTTTGTGTTAACTGGTAAACTCCACTCGCTAAAATGTGATGTTCCTCTTTTTGTAACAAATGCAATCCTAAATACAAATGATGAACCAGCATCTAAATTAGCTACTGTCGTTGTTTGTTGCCCATACTAAAAAATAGAAATCAAAATGATTCTTTCAGTGCACCCGAACAAAAAATGCAATGCAATACAATGCAATGTGATACGATATTATACGATGCGATACGATACGAGAAAATACAATATCATTACATTACAATACAACACACCACAAAACAACGCAACACAACACAACATAACACAACACTGTTGGGTGCAGTTACCCCCGGCCGTCCTCCGAACTTCCGCACTATCATACCCCTTTGCTTCGTTTGGTGCGGCCATTCGTTTATTATAGTTTTTCATTGATATAGTCACAGAAGTCACAGTTAAGAAGCCCGTGTCTTTCGAGTATCTTACGGTAACAGCATAACAAACACAACACAACACAACACAACACAACACAACACAATACAAAAAATGAAGGTAATACATTACAGCGTTATGTAAATCAGAGCACCCTATCAACTAATCTGATAATTTTAATAAGGTTGTTCAATAGTTGGTTCAGATGTGTAAAAAAGGTAAGTTTTTTGAGCTCGAGCAAGATTAGTAGCACACAGTAGCCTTGAAAACCTCATTAAGCAATGCCTTTTTTGCACTTTTTTAATCAGATATTTGCCATAAGATTGTTAGGCAGACTTCTCATTAACTGCTTACCTATGATATTATTTAGATTACGCTATATTTTCTTTGCATAAAAAGCAAGATCTAGTTAGGAGAACGTCAACTAGAAACAAGCTGATAATGCAGATTATTTGATTTTCAATTGAGAGGAGAGCGGGAAGAAGGAAATATCTTCTCAAAAAGCTCCAGCTTAAGATTAGAGGGATAAAAATAATACTAAGATTGGTTTGAGACCATTAACGATAAGGAAGCTTGTTTATCGATTTCGTCATGTATGGCTTTCAATATTCTAACATGTGCTTGCAGCTGTGATCAATAGAAATTGCACATAGATTCAAAATTTGAGCTTTTTTGAGCTGATAATTGTTTATTTTGGAATCAGCCATCTCAAAAACGAATCGGCATTTTTAAGGTCATTCGAGGCATTCCCGAAAAAAAGCATGCAATCAAGTAGATGATCTTGAAAATTTATTTAGCACATTCTTCCATTATCTTCCAATATTAAGATGAACTGTTGATAGGAAAAGGAAACTCTGCCAAAAATGGATAAGAATTGTACTGCTGCATTCAGGCACTTTTTACAGGCCAATGCAGCGGTAGAAGAGTTTAAAGATATACTCATGCCATTATTCGTCTAATCTCGAATCTGCAGTAAACGGGGAGTTTGGAATTTCACTGGAAATTAAGTAAAAGGAGAATCGGGAACAAACAGGGAGTTTCTCAACTTAAATAACTTGAAAAAATGCGAAACTTTGAATGGCGGTCCTCCAAAATCTTCAATATTCGGATCGTTTTCAAAGCGCTGAAAGCACTATGAATGGAAAATGCAAGACATTTGCCTTTAACCATAGCCATCTATGCGTCATTTAACAGTCGACAGGATCGCCATTAGTTAGTTGGAAAAAAGCTTAGAAATTGATATACTAAAAGCCTGGAATGAGACTGGGGAGGTTGGCAAAAGTTTAAGAAATTAATAGCGAGGATCCCCGTCTATTCCGGACTCGAGAGTAACCTTGTCATTTGAATTGAATTGAATTACAGGATGCTCAATCTTATCAACTGGATCAATCTCCTTTTTGCGTCCTGCAGGTGAGGTCAATAGCGAAACTGAGGTTTATGGTTTTCATCTAGCTTGATAGTATCCATTTTTTATTCAACATATGTACGTTACCTCGAATTACATAGTTCTATCCTCGTTTCTGTAAAGCATACATCATTCTGAGTTAAAATTTTCGCAATGAATTGGTCAACCCTGTATCTTGCATGACTTTATTGACAGAGCCATGCATAGTGAAACTCTCCTCATCCTTAGCAATAAATCATAAGTAACTTAAACGGTGAGTTAAACAGAAAATTGTTTTATCTGGCTATGTTTGTGACAACCAACCTGTCTGGTTGATTTATGGGAAATCGCCAGATTAACCAGATAAATCAGTCAAACTTTTAACGAAAAGCTTGTTTAATCGACTACTCAACATTACGTTAATGGCATCCCCCCCCCCTCCAGGAAACTCCTGGCCTTCATCTACAGAGAGAACAAAATGTGAGCCGTGAAGTACACTAATAAAGGGACAGAGACCTGAATGGTTAGGACATCAGATGCAACTGCCTCCTGAAACACCAGCCAGAAGAGCCCTTGAAGACCCTTGAAGAACATTTAAGAAAATGAAAAAGGCCACCGATTTAGAGACCAAAGATGACATGGATGCAATTAATACGACAAGATCATCCGAACGGCATTGGAATTAAACTAATCTTTCCAAAACAACTGAAACTCTGATTAAATTATCTGAGCTGGCGTACAGTAAAAACAACTGGTGTGGTATTGTAATGTGCATCAAGCAGTGAAAGATTGCGTTTACCTCATCAAAGGATAGAGAACTTACGATTAATTTAAATGGAACCAGATCAGGGAGGATCACCGAGTCTTTGGGTTGCATTTTACTTCTTCTCATTTCCAAGATATAAACGATATTTGTGTAGTTTTCACTACCATTAATCAGCGGGAGCCGCAATGAAATGGTGCTTATTGTCGCCATATTTTCTACAGGAGAGTTTGGCTGATGAAGATCTGTAAGGAAGAGAATTCAGATCACCTCAATGTAATGTGATTTGTATTAATTGCTAACAACAAAAAACTTATCGCGTAAGACCTAATTCTGCAACCTACTGCAACTTAACAGTGATTTAAAAAATTGCACTCTGTATCTAATACTCTTGAGAGCAAGTAGCATCGGATGGTGATTAAAAGCCGTACGTTTCAAACAGAGACTTTGCAAGCATCTTAAGGTTAGGGGGGCCAGGTTAATGAAGGGACAAGGGGCACTTTTGCATAGTTTGCCAAAAAGCAGGGGACATGACCCCTCTGCGCCATCTTCACGTACCCCCATTCCTGGTATCAAATCAAGATCTAGGCATTCAATCTAAGTTTGATCGAATATTTTGATCAACATCATTTCCATGAAAATTACAAATCTTAACATTAGGTTTTTCTAAAATGATATTCAATCCTTCAACAGCTACGGTCCGTTTTTCAAGATTTGACTGCTTTGTAATCAAAGAGCGAACAAACATTCAAAGTAAAAAAGTTTATCGCAAAATGAATACAGGAAAATTCATACCACGATCAAAGGTTCGATTCCCAATAAAAGTGCATGCTTCTTTGCAGTACGTTGCTGTTGGAACCTGCAACAAAATTAAGAATATCAACAGTCATACAAATAAAGGTGTGGGAAACTCTTCAAAAATTTAATCTCAAGAAATAGATGTCAATAGTTGTACCTTCTGACAGTCGTACCTCTAACTGTGTAAAGCAAGAGAGCCGCCGTTGATGGAGAATTATGGTGCAGGACATGCTGAAGTCATTGAAGAAATTACAGTTAACTCATCACCACCGTTGATATTTAAACTGTACAGTAGTAACTTATGCGTTTGGTCAGATTGCACGGGGGTACACTGATTGATGATGCTGGAGCAAAGAAGCCTTACATTCGCATTTTGTTTATACTTTACGCCCCTGCATGAAAGCTCAGTAATCCAACCATGTTTTTGTCCAACAGCTGTACATGCAGTGGCCAATCGTATTTCCTCAGAGCCTTCAACATTGAGGTTTCTGATTAACCTATGTAGATGTAGATGTGGATGAACAAATGCTAGACTACAGATGAATCAAGTTATTACCACCACCAACCCCCTCCTACGAAACAATGAATTCTCGCTGATAATAGTAGGGCCATTTGTTTCCCCTTAGATGAAAGGGTTAATGAAAAACTGCAGGCTATTCTAATGACAAAGTTGTTGTTGCCTAATATTGCTTTTTGTTCAACTTGGTGTCATTACCTTCTAGGAATTAAAAGCTACAATGTCCTTACTATGTTGGGCAGCAATGCTTGTCACGAAGGCGAAACAAAAAACAGGCAACACAAGCAAGGAAAGTTTTTGTTTTTCCACTTGATAAAGCTAGATCCGGAAGCATATTTTCTACTATTGCGAATAAAAATCAAACCAATCACTTCTGTGTATGCAATTTAGGGTTAAAGCACTTTTCTCGTAAGACTCCAGGATATGTACTTTATAACTATACTAGCGCCGATGCTATTAAACAAACTACTGCAGCAGTTTAAAGTTCCAGATGCATTTAAATACTGCCTTTACTGAATTACCTGCGTTTCAAATCGCTTGGGCTATAACAAAATTACACAGTGTTATGTTGAATATTTACGACAATGTTATTTGCAATATAAAGCGAGATCTAAGCATATTTATCTCGACAGTGATTATGTCTTTTAAAATTCAGTTGAAAACATTATTTGTTTCGATCAATGTAATTAAATACGTTTGCTAAAGCTCACAGCTATCTCTGTGCGCAGCTGTTGTAATTTGACAGAGTAACACCAGATTTCCTAATGTTTTCATTAATATTCAATATTTTTTGAAGACAGTACCACCTGATAACAACTGTAACTCCGTGCTGCTCCTCCAACTTTATTCGCTAAATGTGTGCATCTCTGACAAAGCGGCAAGCTTTCACACCTTATCTTCTCAACAGGCCGTTCGACTGGCCTAAATTCTCGCTAATCTTATTATGACTGTCTCAAGATTGTTCGAAATCCAAATGTAATTAATTTTTCTCGTAAGAAATTTGATTGGAGCAATGCTTTTGATTTCTGCCTGAAGCAATGTCGAAAATGATCGGATTTGTGTTGAACGTCAGTTTTAATTCACGATGCGTTGTAATTTCAAATGAAAAGTAATTTGTTTCAGCTCTCTTAGAATAATTGGTCAAAAATTGCAGCTACGTAAGAAGGCCCCAAGGCCCCTTGATTGCAATGGGCGGCAGTTTGGCGTTTTGCCAGGCCTTAGACTGGTGGGTCCTGCAGGCTTTGGGGAAAGATGAATTTTGCATCACAGCTCTGAAAAAGAACAGTTAAATGCATTCATTTGTGTAACTAAAAAAAACGTATTACCAGGGTCTTTAAAAAGAACTGTGGGATTGAAAGAGAGGCGTCATTAGGGCTGAAATGTAGAACAGGTGCCGGAAAGTAAAATTGCAAAATTGTTAGATCCCAGGGAAAAACATAATACTAAGCCTATCTCCCTACGTCAATAGAAATGGGTAGTCTGAGATGAGTGAGCATTTATCCGGTCCATAATCAGTAGGGGCAAGGGGCCTGCTTGGAGATTAAAACTGTTTCTTAAGTTTTCTGAAGATTTGATAACTGGTCTCTTATAGAAAAGAATACACCTTGCCGAAGAGGAGACTTATATTCATAATAATGACAACATTTGCCTCCACATTATCTCGTAACCCTTAACATTTGCCGCGATATGCTACACAATTGAAGCTGCAACTCTGAACGCAGCTGATTTTTGCTGTAAATTTTGACCAGTGTTTCTTGTTGTGAGTTTTGCCGATTCTTAAACAATTTATCGGAAGATGTGTTGAACTTTGCCTTGTATATTAGGCTTTTGGCTCTCCATCAACACTACAAGAAAGTAATTGTAAATATTGATGGGCCTTAATGTGGTGTCGGAATCGCCTTTCAAAGGAAAATTGAATTCTGTATTAGATTTTTATTGAAAAGAAATTGATCTGCTAATTCCTTATCTGTCTCAGACGATTAACATATAAGCAAATTCTAGAAGTATTACAAAAAAGCTAAATATTGATTGTCATTTTGTTGTCAAGGGGGGGCTTAGATCGCGCTCGAATCGTATGGAAACTTCACATATAGCGTGCTCTGCTTTGGCCTATATTGACAGCAAATGACAGCTGAAATGCATCCCAAAATAAGTCATCAGTCAGGTTCAATAAGGCTCAATGGACCACTTCTATATAACTACCACTTGGTTTGTTGATTCATCGATGCTTTTGATGTTTAATAATCGAAAGGGGGTCTTTTACTGAAGCTGGATGAATGATGGTACCAGTTAATTGAGTTTTTATGCAATATTTTAAATTTTTTGAAAAATACCCTTGGGATCAAACCTACCCGAGTTCAGGTAGCATGTTAAATAAGACTAGGAAGAGACGTTTTTGCTTTGTTTGGAAATTGTAGGCCCTCAACTCTGGTTCAGCATTGCCTGAAATTCACAATTGTAGTTAAACCGAAAATATTCTGCCCAAAATGTCTCAATTTGATGGTGGCTCATCTTGGAAAAATCACGCACTTAAAATGCTTCTTGCTCAGTTAAATACCAAGCAAAAAGGCAGAAAGTTGGCCTATCGAGTACCTCTAACTTTACTAGAACATTGTTGATCGTTCACCCGACTTGGAAGATCATTACACATACTGTTATTTAATTTCTGTTTAAGAATTAAATAAAACCAAATTAGTTTGTGTCGACCATACACACTCATTCCACAAACCCGGAATGGCTGCCGAGGCTGGATTTATATCACCAATTTCTTTTTCTATAACAATAATTTCATTTTGATGCAACTTTTAGTACAGTTTGTTAATTCCATTCAATAAGAATGGATGTCAGGTCTGATAATGAGGAATATCTCACAAAAGCAAGTGACGTTTAACAATGGCCTAAGTTTGACGAATTTTCGCTTTTGGAACGGTGCTGAATTAAATGTCGCTTATAATGTGCCGTTCTTAATTTCAACAAACAAAAGAAAGTGCGTGCACAAGCACATTACAAATTTGACGTTGAACTTGCAAAATTCTAGTGCCAATTGCGAATCTATTCGTCGCTTCAAATGCAATCTGCCACGCCAAGCCGAATCTGCCGTGCCTAATCAGGTGAAACGTTGCATATTTCATGTTCTTTATCTGGCAACTAGATTCGACGTATGAGAAAAACAACGTATAACCCCGGCCTATGTCATGCTTTTCGATTATCGAATGCTCGTTTGCAGAGCACACTATACACGCACGCAAGAACACATACACGTAGGCAAGACGCAGGTGAATATATGAGATTCGCTGTGGTTATCACATGACGGATGTGAATTACCTGATACAGTTCATCAAAAGATGTTTATCAGCAAGTTTATTAAAATGCAACACGCACAATAACAAGATTAAATTGTTTACATCAAACTGTTGACGTTTAACGACTTAGAATCTATGGCATAGAGATAATCTGTGTAGTACCACAAGGATCTTCAATGCTGCCATTTTTCTTTATTATCTGTAGTTATGAGTTCCCTAGGATGGTTTTTCATTCTAAAAATTTAAGTTTTATGCAGCCAAAACTCACATTTTTAACACAGCTTTACAACCTAACAAGTTTTTTTGGATCCCACTCGTTTTTATAGAAACATAATATGTAATTGTTAACGGAGTACCTGGTTGTGAACTCTGTTTCATGATTCTGGGGATCATGCCCCGAATCCTCCCCCCCCCCATGAGAATCGGTTTTTAAATCACTGTTTACTCCAAGGATTAAGATGATCAAATAGATCCAAAGGAGCAGTGATAAAGAGTTTGTGCAGTGGTGAACCGAATTGATTAATTGATAGATTATCATTTTCCCTCATTATTCTTTTCAATCGTAGTGTGAAACGTGAGTGTGGAGGTTTCCATTTATCGAAAACCTGGCAGGGTGCAGGCCTAAATGGGACATAGAAGTTTAGACCCGAACTGCCACGCGCTAGTACTTGATGAATGATTTTGATATCTCCTAAGATAGTGACGTAAGGCTCTGTCGCATTTCGAAAGACATCGTTGGGATTGTTATTCAACCTCTTATTTATTCATTCATTTATTTATTCATTCATTCATTCATATCTTTGTATGATTTAACGAGCGCAATATAAAAAAACCTTATATTGCCACATTCTACTACTGAACTGTAGTCGCAGCAATCCGTAAATTATAAATGCATTATTGACAAGAATCAAAGCAGTTTTATCTCATCTATAAAATGTGTGACACAACTACGGCAGTAAATCTTGATTCCAGTAATCGAATTTCCACATAAACCTTAAATCAACAGGATTTGAAATCTTTCACAAGGTTCTTAATTGACAAACAATAATTTCCTTCGAAGAGCGATGCGTGGTTTATATAACATTATTAAATGATTATGAAATCTCGCCACTTCAAGGAAATCTTTTTACCACAAATTAATTTATAAAAAGCTAACTATTACTTTTGATTAAAAACGTCTTATCATATCAGACAGTTTCATGCAATATGGCGCAATACTCAAGCACTCCTATAAGATAATCTTTCGGATCAAACTGCAATTTCCAACAATCTTCTACCCAAGCTGCTGTTTGGTGAAGTACATATATTATTCACAATGCAGTAACTCTCTTTATTGTCTTCTCCCAGGCGCGTTTGATCCTACGCCTTGCGAAGGAAGTAAGCTTACATGACTGGCACTAATGAATTGTTCCTTCCTCGCATTCATTACACAAGCAACACAGCACATGCAGTTAATTGCACAGCCGCAAAAAAACGTACTTTATAGAGGTGCACAATAGGTTTGGCGGGATAGCGAATCGGCCTATTTTGACGGGCAAGATATGGATGCCAGATAGCCGAAGGAAGCAGGATCGAGTTGTGAAATCTTGCCTCACGGGATACGGGATAGAACATTATGTTTGGCGAGTCACGGGATTCAAGTATAATTCTAATGCAACATATGTTAATCACTCTGGATGTTTCAACACAGAACAAAGGGATCAAAGAGATCAAAGGAGATCAGATAACACGAGCCAGCCTCAATTTCGATTTCAAGTTATATGCTTTTGGCTCAGCGAGATCGGGATTTGAGAAATTTAGAGGCGGGATACGGGATAGGCAGGTTTTATAAAGTCGCAGGACAGATGGAAACATAAAATACGCCAATTCCTGATTTTATATTTATTTTCTTAGACACTTTTACCAGCACTTCTCATAGCCATTATCAAAACTTCAACTCTCTATTACCGAACTCAACTAACAAACAAGATACGCCCCCTTGCAGTCCTCACGTAATGCTCGATCCAGTCTCTAAATAAAGTACCTCAAAATATAGGAAAAAAGGGGCGGGATGCTGGATGAAGGTACCCTGTTGTGCACCCTCTGTATGATTGGTTCATCTCCTATATATTTTTATATATAAAACTAACAAGTTTAACGGTCGGTTGAAACCAATCTTTTATATTAAACAAAGATACTCATGCACGTATGCTTGGTAGCTCATCAGAGGCCAAGTCTGGTTTAAATTTCAAAATAACAGTACTTGCACCTCTTTGAAGCTAGTTTCTCAATATGCTACTGGAGAAATCTTTCACTCAATTAATAATTAACATACCAAAAACAGCAATTTTGCATTAAAACGTGAAATGTACTGAATAATCAAGATTTTGGTTTAAATTCTTTCCTAACTTACAAGTCTCGCCATGAGAATTTTACCTTATGCTGTAACAATAACCCTATGGAGATCACATTTTTGTCGGAGTGAGATAATTCTGAAATTATGGATCTGCGTTGACGAGTTGAAAAATTGTGTTATTGCTCTTGAAAACAGCGTCATTCAGAAATCTTTTCACCATTTCACTACCTCCTTCACGCAAATGACTTATAGTCTGGGTCACAGATTGTGAAATCATTAAAAGCAAGTTAGTCCAAACAACTCGATCATCGTCTCTTGCAGTGGGGAATTCCCCAGTCCAGTACTTTTGCTTAGCTTTCGTAATTGTATTGTCAGTTGTTTGTATGTTCTTCCTGTGAATGGTCATGAAGTAGTCATGATCTGTCGCTCCCCTTGGTATCGTATTATGATAACGTATCGTATTGTTTGGTAGCTACAATGATATGATATTGTTTGATATAATCCGTAGTCTTAGGTAATTCGTGTATCAAACTATCTTATTGATTTTTATGTTGAATTTATGATAAAAGAAAAAAACCCCAGTACCCCAAGCATCTAGCTTGATCTCTCTGAGTTGTTTGTGATATTGACCATTCAGCATTTCGATTCTCGTACTTGGAAAATTCATATTCACACTAATTAATCTGTCGAGTTTGAGCAAACCGTGTATTGATGACGGATATAAATACCAGCGCAAAGCGGCAGGAATACGAAGCAAGTAAGACCCTATGATAATTATGCATTTATATTACGTTACTATTATTTTGCCCCTGTATAAGGCTTATTAAAAGTACGGTATGTATACTGTATTGGTAAAAGTGCCCTTGGCATTAAGTAACTTTTGAAACCCCCCCTCCCCCCTATCTACATAATTCTCTGCTAGACTAATGGCATTCGTCTAGTCTCACATTCGCTAGTGACCTCGATTGCAACAAACTAAAGTTTGAGATTGAAATATTGGGCAACTAGCAATAATCATTTCAGTAGCGAAATTTGCACGTAATAGCATTTCTTAACAATGAATTGCAGACGAGTAAAGGAGGCAGTGAAGCACAGTAAATCACAACAGTAAAAATCATGAATCGTGAGTGGCAAAGGTGGCCTAAATATCCTAACATCCAAAGAAGTATGGAAATAAGTAATTTCCAAAGAAAATTTGCTTACAAAACGTGAAAATTTGGCTGTAATTTCGCAAAACCCGGACAAAAATGGCTGTATACAGTCAAATTTTGTAATCTTGAAATGATTTGATGAATTTCGCTTAATAAAATTACTTCAAGTCGACCAGAAAACTTCCAGTTTTTCTTCAAATCAAAACAGGATTTGCGATATTTCATTAAATAAATCATAAAGTGAAGGCGTATGGGCGTGGGCACGGTGCACTGTAAGGTTGTCTAGGGTATTAATTATTCACCTTATTCACTGATCTAATTGATATCTTATCCTGGGTTCTCCAAGTCGTTCGAATGGGAGAACAATACACGCGTAGTTAAATGTATTCAGATCCTTTGAAAGACGAAATAAAATCTGCGGGCACACGCGTGATAATCTGCAGCTTTGAGCACCATAACTCTTTGCAATACCCCATGGAATTGAGCTGACGCTTGTTACCTCTCTTTGTGTTATGCATAAACCTTTAAGTTTCTGCTTGGAAAACCTTATATACATGGGATATTTCTTACGTCATGAACGCACAATGGCATCATTTTACGCAATTCCGCGCGAGTAAAACCTGACCGCAACACCTTTTTTCCTCCGTAGTGCAAGTGAAGTCCCCAATCAAAGTAACACATGCAACTCACATTTCTTTCAAATTTCAGTGTATTGATTTTATCATCTACTTCGTTTGATTTTCACCTTGACTATGTACTCTTCTGTCGTATTTTCCATATTTGATTTTCTTAGTGGAGGTCTAAATTTCAAACTAGAGTTGCGTAAAGCAATTTTTGTAGTTTTATTAAAACACGAGCCTGAAATCTGATCATAACTTTGGAAGAAGTTTAGAACAATCCGAGATTTAAGTACTGTCGTAAAATGTAATTTTTGACAAAGATGCATACGCTTCCCAACAACATTTTTGTAAGAAAAATGTTAAAACGATATGAGTATATCTTTCATCTTCTGCTGATGTTCTTAAAATAATACCTATTCCATGCACATCTAATGTTATTCTGTATATTGTCTATCGCTAGATGGCCTATACCTTAATAGTTTAAAAGCAAATTAAGAACAATTCAGCCCAAAATTTTGGAAAATTAATAAGAGCCAACTTGAACCTAAATTTTACTGGGAAATTCAAAAAAGAGTGCAGAAGATGTTCTTTTAAACCGCTCCGAAAAAGGACAGGTGCATCAAAATGCCATGCTTTTTCAAGCAATGACCATATCCAATTATCATGTTTCTTTCTGCCTCTTCTTGGCATTTAGATGAAGAGGAGGCTCAGATAACTCAAGTCGGAGTTTGTTGAGAGACTCCTTCCATTAGGATATCTTTTAGACTATCAACACATTGAACCGATGCAAAACAGTCGCAAAACAAGTACCGAAGCCTTTATGTTATGAAAGAGCAGAATTAACATTGGAAAGAGTGTGGTCTTATATTGCACTAGCAAAACAGGGACTGGAGCACGCGCCATGCATCAAAAAACAAAGGCAATCTCGCATTTTTCTTGACTGTTTAGGCTCGATCAGCTTGATCTGCAGCTACAAACATTGCACAGAAAAATGAAAAGGAGCTTGTTTATTGATATACTAGCAGACAAATAGGAAATTAACCAGTGTTTCGTTTGTAATACTAACTCTCAGCGGAAAATCCAAACTTTAATGAGCTTGATAAAGCTATACACATTGAATTCAAAGCCCCAGGAGAAAATATCTACAATCCTGTTAACTTTGATCGCTTTTCTTTCAAAATATCGTCAAAGGAGAAAACCTGTTCAAATTCTTAATGAAGGTTGTATTTGACCTAAACTTCTCTAACACAAGCAATAAATTCTTTTCATACACTCTCATTTTGATAAGAAAAAGAAGTTCCATTATTATCCCGGTTTTACTGATCTCTTTAGTATTTTCATTGGGTTTATCGCTAAGACGTTGTTATACTGACGAGGTCTTTTATAGGAAGCTTTGATATATTGCACTTATACATTCTGGCTGCTTACAAAGGGGGGCTATCGCATGATACATATGGAAGAGGTTTTAGCCACTAGGAGACTCTTTGGAGAAGACTAATTTACGTTTGGATCGGTACTTTTGTGTTATAACTTCTTCAACTAGATGGTATTTTCTGTTAACATCACACAGTTAATGAATCCCCATATCGATAGTCTTTTGAAATAATTCTCATCGCACTATACATTTTCAAACGTTATGGGCCCGACCATTTTGTAATTTGTTGCCGCATTCTCTTGCAGCATTACTGGCTTCTTCTTATGTTTTTGTTTGGCAGGTGTTCCCTGTGGCCTTGAAGCTTAGTCTACCAAAGTAAGCAGCTTAGTTTTAATGAAAAAAACGCAATGGTTGTCAAATCAACGCCATAGCAAGCGCTTTGATGCACAGCATAATTATTCGTGAAAAATGTCATCAAATACAAAATACTTTGCAAATGTTGCTATGTATAGCCTAATACGTATAAATCGAAGATTTTAAAGGAAGTCCAGGATAGAAAGCCTTGTTAGCTAAAGGTTGAACGTATGTCCTTAAATGCAATGATGATGATGATGATGATGATGATGATGATGATGATGATGATGATGGCTCGCAAAGTCACCATGAAAAATCTAGTTTGCTTTCAGTTTGAATTTCAAAACAGATGTTTATTTAAGCTACTGATAGACGCACGAGATTGGGGAAGTGGTTGGGCACGCAGCCTCGCAGTGGTGAGAAGATTGTCAACATTGGCAGCTGCTCAGGAAAGTCGGTACAAAAGATTCCCATTTCCCAATCAAGGCTCCGAAAAAACTGGCAAGAGGCAATAGCAAAAACAGTTTGTGCCAAGATCAGACAGGGTGAAGGACAGAACAGCGTTACTATGATTCATGATGTTTGGAAGTAAAAGTACAAGTATATTTCAAAACAAATTGTAACAAGACATCTGGTTTTTTTCAGGACAAGGCTTACCACGGCAGATAGTTTTGCAATATTCTTTCCTTCCCAAATGGCCGTCACCTTACTTAACAGCAAAATTCAAAGGGTTAAAGGCTTCATTTTAAAACTTTTGTTTACCACAGTTAGTGATACACGTGAGTCCTTACGATACTTCATATCGTATAGCTTGCGTACGATCGTGGGAATCGAACTCCGTTCGCCGTCACCGGAGTCAAGCAACCAATCCACTATGCCACACAGGCACAGTGAATTCTATATATATATATATATATATATTTATTCTCTTCAAATAAAAAGACATTCGCCAGTCGTTATAAACATAAGTTCGACACTCGGTCATATTGATGTCAGTCTGAAAATCTCCTTTATATAACTAGTATAAGTTCTTCTGCGACATCTTGGCGACTTTCTCTTGAAATATATATGTTTGGCTATCTATAGTAACATTGGAGTACGTAACATTTCTTTGAGAAACCTCAACCACGTTATGAAAACAGCCTAAATGCAATCGATAGAGGATTTGCAAATAGCAAGTTTTTGTCGAATAATTTTTCATTATATTTTAGTTGAAAAAAGCCAGAACAAGGGTCCAGAGGCTGACCTCGAGAAATTATCATAACAACATTAAACATAGATATCAGCAGGGCAAGATAATTTGAAATGGAATTTTCTCATAGAAACCGTGAAGAAAAAGGAAGATTTTGATCTGATAAGAGTAACATTGGGAAAGCTCGGGAAAATGTTTGAGAAATAATATGCAAAGCAAAAGTAGCAGAAACGATTTGAAAGTTTTATGAAGTGAATGCGTTATTTGAATTCTATATGTACATAAGTTCAAATTTTCCATCAACTCTGATACGTTTCTGTATAGCACTCTCGAGATATCTACTTTTGGTAACAGTTAAGAAGAAAAATTCTTATAGTGATCGGTTTGCAAGACCATTTCAGATATTTTCTTGCAGGAGTAGCCCTACGAAATCATGAATTTCTCGGACTTTCGCTTTTAAAATTGCTTAAGTTGTGCATTACTTTTTTGATGCAGAACGAAAGTATCAAGGGACGTTTTCCGAGAGAGCTATCATTTTTTATTGGTGTATTACCTTCAGTCCGGTAGCGGAGAAGGTTTATTTAAAAGATAAGCGGCAAAATAAGTGTAAAGTAGTTGCTTACAACTCTGTGGAGTCTTTACGTTGTGTATTGATGAAGGATTCCATCAAGGCCTAGTTGGGTATTGAACGGTTGCTTATTAACACGAAAAGTGTGAGTCTTTTTACTTCAGTCGTGCAGCCATTTCAAGCAACTAAATCAAGTAATCACTTCAGTTGTTAGCAATGCTTAATTTTCTAGTAATAATTATAACTTTATACATTATGTCCTCGCGACTGTAGCCTTTAAAATGAGGATCTTGTAGACAGCGGGATTGCACTTAGTGACAACGTATAGAAAGTTTTTAGCGATGTAGAATGTATTGGGATTTCATGTTTTTGGCTATCTGATGTATTAATGTCTTGTGAGGATCCCTTCTCACTGAAGAAAGCTAGCAGAAATTGCTTCGCTATCTTTTGATAAAATTTACAGGGAAAACATAAATTAGCAAAGATTTAAACATAATTAACTTGAAGACAGGCTACCCTTGTCATCTGCATACTTTTGCTAAAGCTGAGGAGAATCAATCACAAGTTTTAATATTAAATTAATGGTTGGGATAAAACTTGCGGCGAATAAAGGTCGAGGCGATGCGGTCTGGCCGATCAAAGGCTCCTGACTCGGAAGAAGCGCTTTTTTTCACAGATTACATTGCTAAATTCCTTTTAAGTTAGGATTGTTAGTTTGAAGCAACTTTGATCTGAAGGGATACAAACAAGTCATCTTTCGGGTGGAAGAAAACAAAAAACTGCTGAAGTAAAAATTCAAATAGTAAATTACAAGAACGCGGTAGTTATTTGAGACTTACCTGCTTGATACATTCATCTATGCACACATCAGCAAATACAATTTGTAGGAGAACTGCAACTATTGGAACAAAGTTGAGAGCCATCATGACAAAAACTGATTAAATGGGACTGCTTCTTGAGCCGCACTAAACCATGTATGCACAGATGTTTTTGGAAAAAACAACTGATTGACGATACTGTCTACGGGCAAGTAAGATGTTCAATCATAATAAACGATAACACACCAAATATCGAACCACAATAGTTAAATACTGTAGAGCAGACTCTACTTTTATACAAGTTAACCTTACGTCCACCTTCCTCAACTCCCTGCAAATACTGTAAGAAATCTTTCCGTATCTTCTTTTTGAGCATATTCACGCTAATGAAGTCTATGGTGACGGGGGTCAGCCGCGCAGAAAAGATAAGACAGCTTTAAAAATTCATGAGCTCTATTCAAAAGACATTAAAAAGCAGCAAATCGAAGCTGAGACCTGTTGCTACTTGAAATCACGAACGTTTTGGTTTAACAAAGCAACAATATCAAATTTAACTATTAT
>OZ025186.1:2585000-2690000 GCA_964019065.1 Catostylus mosaicus
GATCTTGATCATATAGCAGATTAGATTGCCCGCCTATTGTGAAATGCATAATTTACTATTTATCAGAGCTATAATTTGTGATTTATGTATTAACTATTATCGATTTAACCTTGCACCTTTGCCTCTGCGTTGCATAGTGCATGAAACAAAAAACTCAAATAGGAAAAAAATATGGTGGAAATTGCATTTGAAGAAAGGTCACAAAAACTGTTAGACTACGATTAGTGGAGATAGTGCTGCTTTTGATTATTGCATTTTACCAATATTAAAGTTTTACCACCGTGACTATAAATAACAGGTTTAGCAACAGCGTGTTTTTATAACACAAAAACCTACTTCTAATAAAAAACACATGTTATTTACATGTGCAATTCACGGCGGGGAAAGAGGCAAGGTCATTTTGTTCCCAGCATAGATAAAACTTACAATTCAAAGGCTAATTCTGGAAGCAAAAAGGCAAAAAAACAACCAAAAATAATGCCAATGAGAGGACAAATACAACGAACTTAACATAGAAGAGCGCCAAAGAAAGATTGCAATACCAATTGAATTTAGGCTTACTGAGCATTTTCATGGAGCCGTTTTATCATTATTGATGGAAACGACTGTAGCCTGCAAAACAATTTTGTTTAAGACAGTGTTTCACTTTGTGTCAGTGAGCTCCTTTATTAGCCCGGCTTGGATTCCTCATGATTCTTGTACTTGTAGGTTCTAGAATGGCCAGAATTATATGCCCCGTTTGCCAAGTTTGTAAATACAATGGTGCATCTCCATCCTCAGGAGTAGAAATCTTTATCCGACCCGTACTTAGATCAATTAGTTTCATGATGCTCTGCTCTCATTTGCAAAATTCTACATTGATTTTAAACACTGACATGTTTGTCTAGAGCTTACAGAGCTTGTTTTCTAGCAGTCAAAGGATATCTTGTTTTACACCCGATGGAGAATCACCGTAATACAATGAATAACAGAAGTGCCTGCAGTGTAGCAGCACTAATTGGCTGGTAAATTTCTTGCAAATATTACCCCGTAAGAAATTCGCTGTCGTTTTTCGCTATGTCTGCATTCTCATGCATAATCCTTCATAAGGAGGAGGAAGATTTTAAAGATTTTAAGATCCTTCAAGATTTTAAAAGCTTAAAGACTTCAATAATCTAATTATTGTGCACTTTGATTTCCATGTCTCTTTTTAAAATATATAATATATATTCTAATTTCTTTTCTTTTCGTACAATTTGATGTAAAGTAATACATGCATGTAAATTAGGTTAATTATGTTTTTAAGCAGGACATAATGTAAAACATTCTTTATGTTAACAAAGTTTAATTGTAAAACAGTATTTCACTCTATTGAAATAAATCAAAATGAAATAAAAAATGGAAGATAATGAACTGAGACGACGGGATTACTGAAGCCGGCATAACATTTAGTATACTGATAGTTCGCGTGAACCGGTCATAATTCGCAGCCTATTATTCCAAGCGGTGAGAATTTAAACAGGTCATTTGTTCCCTACAAAGAAGTTAGAATTTTTCGAACAACCTTCGAAGTTAAGGTGAAGAGGTTGTTCGAATAAAAATGTATACGTTATTTGCAAATGTCATCTCCAACAATCGCGCATCACGTGAATAAATTCGCCTCATGAACAACCTCCTTAATAAAGATGAAAGAAAGAGTGCAAGAATGTAGCAAATGAAAAAAGAATACCTCTGCTTCCAAAGTACTTTTGTGTAGTTCCGTTAATCCAGTGCGTTCCTCTAAATATTTGGGTACATTGAATACTTTTTGTAGAAATTCGAAGCCCTCTTCTTTGTACGCATTTACAACCTAAAAAAGATTTTCAATAAAAATGATCTTAATGCTCCGCAGTTATCAATAATAATCCACTCCTATCAATAATAATGCCATGAAGGGCAATCTCCAAGGTATATGATGAAATGCATAGCTATCTCTACATCTACTCCCATTGATGAAACTTAATTTTCTAAAGTATCTGTTAGAGCTGAAGGGATTTCGCGTGAAAAACCATGAAATGAAAATAAAACTGAGGCTACGTTTACACGAGGAAAAGTAGATCGGATCTAAACTGAAACCAATCTATTTTTGGTATGGATACGTCTTGCGTTTACACGAGATCCGATCCAATTCTGGTCTGCTATCCGACCTACTTCTGGATCTCTTTCAAAGTAGACCCAGTTTATATCTGATCCACTTTTGCTCGTGTAAACGTAATCTAAAACTTCGATTCCCGTGATATTCTTAAACATTTCATGGCAGAAAAAACTTCTATAAACTGGTTTACTCAAAAAAACGCTACGTTTTTCGATAAGAATCTTTTGGATGGAATTTTCGAAGAAGTCTGGTTTAATGGTTATATTTGTAAATGAGATGATTTGGCCTAATGAGTGCAGTTTATAAAACTCTACCACAAAAATGATGACAATGACCATAATCTCACATTTGACAGTGGTACCTTCCTTTTGCCTTGGTCAATTATGTACAAGTGCAGTAACTCTATTTGGTTGCACTCTACCTTTGCTTTTACCTTTATTTACCGTCTGTATTTCATGATTCCTTTTTTCGTGACAATATGAGCAGCTTTTTGTTCCTTAAATTACTTAAAGAATGACCACAGGGTTGTAAAGAATGCACCCTTTGGCATCGTCTCTGTATTGTTGTATAGTAACTTTTAGTTCTTGTGATTAGTAACATGTTTAGTAACATAGTAACATGGTTGTAAAATTTTCAATTGAATACAAAAATTAATATTTTTTAAGAAAACTCTTCGGAGGAAAAAATCTAATTCCCATCATTATTCACACAACTTAAATAATTCGTCTAAAGTTTAGTAACTTCCTGTTCAATTCGAAGCGTATTGTTAATCCAGCCTTACGCAACATAACAACAAATGTTCGATTTTAGGCACCCATAAATCTACCTGTTGAGCAACTCAAATAAACGATTCTAGAAAGTTACGCAACAACATCAACGTAAACACGTGTCCTATACTGTTCATTGACAATTCAATTCATCTTCGATTCGTTTTCCTAACTCTACTTGAATAAACGCTTTTTGTTTTATAAAGAACCTACCTCAAAGCCTAGTTCCAAAAGTTTCTTATGCATAGACTAGTTCTTGATGCTTGCAGTTACAAAAATTTGTCAAATCGAAAAGTTCCTTAGGTATGTCGTTTTTAGTTGTATGAGTTCTTTTAATATTTCGGCCTTCTTACAATGTTGTTCCTTATAAAAAAGCGTGTTCATCTGTTAGAAGCCAGGCAAAATACGGCTAGCGGAAGTCATAAAAAATACTGCGTTAAATTGAAAAAAAAAACGGGAGGGAAAGCAACATAAATAAACTAGAAGCATACCAGTTAAGAATAACATAAGGTTGTGAATAAATTCCTGCTTATAAAATATCTTATTCAACAGCGTCATGGTCAGGGTAAATTAAGTGAGGGGGGAAGGAAATGAGGAATGTGGGGGAACATCCTCAGGAAAGTGTTTTGGATCATGCACTTAACTTTGGCTTAGAATGCATCTCCCTTTATCATGGTTGGCACAAGTCAAGTGGAAACTAAGATTATCGGTTACTCATCAAAACCAGGTTGAAAAAGAAAATTCCCCCTTCCCCCGGTATTCACGCCACAGTCCTTGAAGCTCCAATGACTAAATGCTTTCTGCCCCTGACAATAAAGAAATCATATCATGTGCATTTAGCGGCCACGGTTTTTGCGGTTTTGGTTTTGACATTACGAGCTGAAAATGACGGCAGCGCAGGGCGTTGATACGATCAGCAAATACTGGAACGGTTTTTTCGTCAGTTTAAGACTATGAAGATATATTTATTAGTGCAGCTGCATGATTTGGTCTTTGTTAACTGCGGATTGAAGCTCTTTTACTCATCTTAACCTGGCTTTACAGTTTTTCGATTTGTGATCACCAAGTGACTTTAACTTTGGCTAAATCTCAATTCTAGCTGTTAAAAGTGGCATTCATCATGCAAAGATATTCCGGAGTGGTCATTTGGAGTGAAATGGCAAACTTTTCTACGACTGCCGAGCAAAATGAAAGAGTCATGCATTCTCGTCTGAATATTTAATGAATTATCTTACATGTGATAACTGCTCAAATGCTTAAATCTGAGTTTTGCTTAATCTCTCCCCCTACACAAACGCCTACAACATAGCAGTTTGAATAACAAAGAGGAGTTTTGTTATTCAATGATGCATGAGGCCACGCTCTGACACACGTCTGAAGACACTGCTAAGAAAAAAGAAGGTTTAAATATTAAACAATTAACTGTTGAAAAAGATTAGCTGTAGTTTTTCGTGTCTATGATGCTGGATAACAGATTGCTAAAATATCATAAAAAATCATAAGATAGGCTGCGTTAAAATACATTTACATCGTTAGCTGAAATCGTTGGAAGTTGATTGGTAGTTCCCTTAATACATTGAACTTGTTCGAACGCAGGTGCACTTCACATCTGATAACGGACTTTCGGATGATAAGAGATTCTCTCCTTCATAGTGGCATAACGTGCATGGCACATAATCTCTTGTCTCTTGTTTCAAACTTCAGTGTAGTTTAATTTAGTTTAGTTTAGTTTGGTTTGGTTTGGTTTGGTTTGGTTTGGTTTGGTTTGGTTTGGTTTGATTTGGTTTGGTGTGGTTTGGTTTGGTTTGGTGTGGTTTAGTTTATAGTTTAGTTTAGTTTAGTTTAGTTTAGTTTAGTTTAGTTTAGTTTAGTTTAGTTTAGTTTAGTTGGTTTAGTTTAGTTTAGTTTAGTTTAGTTTAGTTTAGTTTAGTTTAGTTTAGTTTAGTTTAGTTAGTTTAATTTGGTTTGGTTTGTTTTGGGTCAGTTTACTTTAGTTTAATCTAGTTTAGTTTAGTTTTGCTTGGTTTACTTCGGTTTACTTCAGTTTAATATAGTTCAGTGTATTTGGTCCAAAGATTTACAAACTGACAAAAAATCATTACTTACAATGTCTGAACAAGCTGTACAGCACTTGAAGGCGATGCTAGTTGGATGCAGCAAATGGAACCGAGACAAAAACCCTCGAAGCTAGGAAAGAGATTGAGAAAATGTGTCATAATATTTTAACTTTTATACTAATTTTGGAAGGCATTGAACGGCAGCCTCGGATAATAGATATGACGAGGCAATTGAATTGAACCACTAATATCCTCAAAAAATAGGACCTTGATGGTTTATTCAAATGAATATTTTTCATGGTCACATGACAACAAATGATGATGGTGAAGCAGGTCTGAACTTGAAAACTGCATATACGTCATAGCTTACGCAAGACGAAAACATTGTTTTGCGTGACGGGCTGAGAAATAAAGAAAATTTCGAACGCATTTTATCGATTCTTAATGCATGTCAACTAACTCTAACTCATGCAGGTATTAATATAGCATGTGACGTAACTGTCAACCAAATTGTTCGATGTCATTGCTCAGACATCACAACCCAATTACGTAGGAAAAAGCAGCACACAGCAGCAGGCTCTATTTAGTATTAATTTCACACGCTCCTTTCCCAATTAAGTAGGCTGATGCTATATTTTTTCGATTCAAATTAATCCACTTCGAGATTCTTGCGAACAAAATTAAAAAAATGGATGAAAAGAGAAAAGGAGAGACAAGAAGAATGATAGAAATCATGATTTAAGTAAAGAAAAGAGAGAAAGGGTGAAGTGAAATGGAAAAATGTTAGATATTAGAAGTTCTTGGTTTTGCAGATATAAATTGTTAAATGGTGTAAATGGGCAGATTGGCCAATGTAGTTGAAAAATCAAGATCTATGAAAGTTTCGCCATTTCAGCAGTTTGTTCTGAGATGTGTGTTCATTTTGTGCTGTTAAATTGCCATACAAGCTATTTCAGCTAAAATATCTTGCAAATGGACTGTAATGACCGAATCTCTCATGAACGAACTAATCTGAGGCGACAACTGTTCAAGAATCACTGTCTGTAACAAACTAAAACGGTGCTAATGGGTCAATTACCTGATGCGGCACAATTCCAAGCGGAGTCTCAAAATCAGAGTCTAAATAGTCATCAGTTTTTGCAGTGTTTGCAGGTGCTAAGCCTCTGTAAATGAAGAGAAACTATAGCTTTTCAGTAATAGGCTAAATGTCCATTAACACTAGACATCTGACCCAGGTGAGCCCTTTAAAACACAAACAAAATAACAGTATAAACATGGGAGATGGGTGTTCATCGACAGGAAGATCATCAGCATTGAAGAAAGAGAAATGCCGAAATGCCTCTGCAACATCTGCAGATAAAACTTGTAATTACATAGTTGGCGTTTATTGGTTTACTTCAACCAATCCATTAATCAACTGTTATTAATTGAGTATCATTGTTATTATTATTTTTATTCAGTATCAACACCACTTCTGTTATATTTCTATTGAAATGAAAAAGACATACCCATCTTTGTGTTGGAGTACAGAAACAAGCAGCTCAACAGCCAAAGCACTTGTCATCATTGATATTCCGGGCCTTGATACAGTACATTGCTGATCAAGTGTTCGATCTCGTGTTGACTGTAAAAGAAAGAGAAATAAACACTGTGTTAATAGTAATAGTAATAATATTTTGTTATGCCAAGGTTATTCAATCAGCTAAGATAGAGCTTCTATCAAGGGAATTCTGTTGAAATCAGTAACATGTTTTGCAACGGCTAAACAATAGTTTTGCAGCAGAACCTTCAGACAGTATAGATATTTTCAAATCAATAAATGGTCTAGCGTCAACATATTTCTCAACTCCATTTACGAGCAACACAACTAGGGAGATTGTAAGTTTGAGAAATTCTGAGACTGGTTTGTTTCATCAAAGACTGAAAATGACCAATGGCCAAAAAGCATTTTCATTTCATGGATCAAAAATCTGGAATGAACTAGAACTGGGGATCAAGCTAGCCCCCTGTCTGTCTACTTTTACACGTAGAGTTACCAATAAATAACTTTTTTCTTCCTTCAAATGAAAATGAATGAAAGTAAATGGCCATAAATTTTGTTCATATAACACAGCAGGTTGCCGAGATTCCGCCGAGCCCAGTATGAAAAGGCACCCCGCCAACATGCCGTCCATTAAAGTCATTAAAATACATTCTTAACTCATTGCTCCTTTTGGGGTCATCGCGTAGTGATGCTCAGTCTGACTGACCAAACTTTCACATTGCGTTCTCTGTAAATAATCTTTTCTTCCTTTTCTTGGAAATATTTCGGGCCCTCAAACATATGCCAATCTCAAACAGCTATATTCAAAATACAACATACCAAAGAGAGCCAATAAATGACAGAAACTGTCCAGCATATGGACAGCATACATTCAATTCACGATGGCTAAATACCACAAGATGGTATGATATATGCTAGTTATCGGCCAATGCAGGTCCAGGGGCGTTTATTGCAGAAGGCAGTTCCCTCTCCCACCCTCAGAAATAAGTTTAAAACTTTTATTTTGCTATTGATTTGCCATTTTTTTAATTGTCTTGCCCCCCTTGCACTGGAGAGCAGCAAGCGTCCCTGTGCTAGCCAACTGATTTCCTGAGTCGCAGAAGTGTCGTGTGCATAGAAAACGGTAAATACCTGCATACTGTTCAGCATATGCAGCCTACCTTACTTACATCACCTGGGGCAACAACATCGCCGCAAAAGTAGCATCCAAGCCTTTCACCCGGAACGCTAACTCGACTGGAACTGATCTCTTCTTCTTCCTTTGCACTATCGTCACCCTGCTCTCTTCTTAAGCCATGACGCATTACCATGAATGTATCAAAACCCAGAGCCGCATTTATCACTATCTAGAAGAAACAGGGAAATGTCATAGTACTCGGATAGTTTTTTGAGTTTGGCTTAGGCTATGAATTGTATCAACACATTGTGTGTGTTGCCTAGTCAAGTTTTAATTGTGAGAAAAAACCGCTCTAAATTCTATGCAAATTTAAAAGCTAGTACGTAAAGTGAAGCATTTGAATCGCATATTCTTTTATACAACAAATATGTTCTAGTATTCCTTTGCTTTTGTGATTAAAAAACCAGGCCGCGAAGCTGCTCTTGGGCTGGGAGATTGATTAGCGAGTTGTTTAGAGTTTGGCCATTTTCAGCCTGGCATATTTATGAACAAAACGTGTCACATGTATTAATGGGTTAAATAGGTTGACAATCAAACAACTTTAATTCTTTAATTCGCACTGTTCTTGCACATTTTGCCACATTTTTCAATGTGTTACAACCGGCGGAATACCAGACGAAAAATCTATTGCTATCGTAACCGCTTTTCATGCAATTTTTAAATAAAGAGCTTCAGATGTTTTTAAATGCTGCATGACTGTTTTAAGATGTTATAAGTTGTATGACTATCATGGTGACTTGACAAGGTTTGAACGAGACAGCTAAATTAAAACTTAAGTTGCTGGGGTAGCCCTTCATTAGCAAGAACATGCCGTCTGCAAATGTTTGTTTTACAAAATAAATGGTGTAAGAATTGAGCATGACAAAAATTTAACTTGAACAAATCTACACCAGCTCATTGATGAATATCCAAAGTAAATTTGGCTTAGAATTGTTCAAAAACACAGATTAACAGAAAGATAAGTCTTTTTATCCCTTAGAAATCAACTTACGGCACCGACATTGAAAACTACGCTTGAATTTCAACATCTGTGATTTGGGCTGCAACAAATGTATTTAGCGCGTACCACTGAAAAGAGAACCGTGTTTCGAAACCCAGTACATCACCTAGCAGCCCATTAGCATAAGGCGTTTTCTCATGGTACAATTAGAATCCATGTAGGATAAAGAGCTAGCGTTACCTTCTCTGTTTGTAGCACCTAATATACCATCTGCTACATTATTAAAATGCGATGGTGAGATGGAGCCGGAACACAGCAGAATGATAGGAAGAAGAGCAGTGGTGTCAGGTGCAAAGTCAGATTGACATTATTAATAGATAATTATACGCAACAGTAATCAGCTTAGATCTTCCAAAGCCGAGTCTCAGTTATGCCAATTAGATGAAAAGGAAAGGCAGGGATAAGCAGAAGCGTAAACTTGACATTTTGAAAAAGAAATGAAAAAGGGAAATTTTGAGTAAATTAACCTTTACAAATTACAGAGCATAGAATGACAGAAAGTTTCAAGTTATGTCCAAAATTCAGTTTTAGCCTCTAGCCTCTGTACATAGAGTTATATTCCCTGCTGATAATGCTGTTATGTATGATATAGTTTCTTCAATTCACACTTGATCAGTGACTATATATTGGAGAATGTTGGATGAATTGGTGACTATTATGCAACAGAAAGTCTCCAAAAAATCAGATTGACACTATTAATGAATAATTATACGCAACAGCAATCAGCTTGGATCTTTAAAGATGAAGTTTCAGAAAGGCCAAATTAAATAAAAAAGGGAAAGAAAGGGAAAAGTGGAAAGCGGAAACATGATAATGGAGAAATGCAAATGGGAGAGATACTGAGAATATCAACCTGTACAATTTACAAAGCGTATATGAAGGAAAGCGTGATTGTTGCAAGTTACAGTCTCAGAATCTTTCATATCTTTCAGCTGCTGTACTTAGAGTCATATTCCCTGCTGACAATGCTGTTATGTATGATATAGTTGCTTCCATTCTCACTTGATCAGTGACAATATATAGGAGAATATTGGATGGATTGATGATTATCATGCAACAGAAAGTCTCTCAGAGGAAGCAATTTTCGATGCCTGTCTTTAAATTCATTGTTGTCCATAAGAATAAGGATGTTTCCTGTGTTATGATAAGAATCAATATAAGATAAAGAGCAAACGATGCCTTCTCAGTTGATAGCGCCTAATCTACCATCTGCTTATCTATCATCACAAGATGGAGCCAGTGCTCAGCAGCAGGATAAGAAGAAGGACCGTGGTATCAGGTGCAAAGTCGGATTGACATTATTAATGCATGATTTCGCGCAACAATAATCGGCTTAGATTTGTCAAGGCGGAGTCTCAATTATGAAGCATCGAATGAAAGAAAGCGGGATTGTTGCAAGTCATGTTGAAAAATCATCCAAAGCTTTTAGCTTCTGTACATGGAGTCCTATTCCCTGCTGATAATGCTGTTATGTGTGATATAGTTGCTTCCATTCACACTTTACGAGTGACTTTATTTCGATGAATGTTGCAAGAGTTTATGACTATATTTTAACAGAAAGTCTCTCAGAAGAGACTTTGATGATGATGAAGTCAAAATTGTTCATCAAACTAAGAGTTGCAAATATCTTACTTTTCTTTTCGCTGTTCCTAGAAGTGTTGGTAGCCAGCGGCTTTCTCTCGTATCCATTAATAGAAAGATGGCATCATGCTCATCGAATAACTTCTCAAGAGATTCGACATCCTTCCGTATACGGTTCACTGCGTCTTCTAAGATAAGAAAAAACCAGGATAATTTTTTGGTCTTCTAGAAAATGTCAGCCGCTGAGAACAGGATGGAAATCTTTTGAATCTTTTGGGCCCTAAATGAGGAAAATCTCGCGAGGAGGGAACCAAGCATTGCAATTCGGCAAAAAAATTCAATTATCAATGTAATACGAGATTAAAGTTCCAAAAACTGTAAACGCCATAGTTTGACTTTTCAATCAATTCTCTTGGAATAAAGATCAAGGTAATATGCTTTGAATAAAGCACGGGCACTATTTTCCCAAAAATAAACAACACCAAACCAATGACAAATACAACTCTGACAAAATTTCTATATCATTAAGTTTTAAACTAGATAATATTGAAATCCGAGAAAAAAATGCCGATAGTTTATTACTGAAATACAGCCAAATTTCCAGACACAAGCAATATATTCTTATAGAAACGGTCAATACCTCTGTATGCCTTTACCCAGATTTCTTGATAGATCATTAATTCGTTTATTTCTGAACTAAATGATATGACCAGCATCAACTTCAATAAAGGAAGTCTCAATTTTAAGGAAGTCCAAAATTCATTTCTAGGATTTTTTTAAAAACCGACAGCATACCTGTATTTCCGATAGAGTGTCCCGGCATTGGAATCGTCAATTCATAACCAGTGGAATCCTGTAGAAAAGAATCATTTTAAATTGATAAAAGGAAGAAGAAACGTGAGCAGGGGCATGACTCGAGCCCTTGACCATTATCATCTGCATGCGAAGAGATAGCTGGCTGTGATGTCCACTCTAAAAGGAGGACACGCAAAGACAAAGTGGACAATTGGTTTGTCCAGATAGTAGTCAAGCAGTTCAGTAGCTAGAGCGCTCGCATGAACGCTAAAGCACACGGGACCAAGCCCGCACACTATCATCGTCGTCGTCCTCGTCGTCGTCGTCACTATGGCACATTCCGTCGTAACTGGGTACATATGGCAACATTTTGTAGTATTTTACTCACAATTCCAGGAAATATTCTTTTGAGTGAATCAGCAGCTGCTTGCGCCTTTCTCTTTCCACCATTTTTACAATCTTCAAACTCGAAAAGAGTTTGTCGAACAGGATTAGAGAATGATATCCGAGAATTGTCAACAAAAGTTATCTTCCGTACACCCCAGCCCTAAAATGGAAAACGCAAAAATGCATAATGGTGCAAAGTCAAGTATATTTACGTATATATTTTAAGCAGTGACAAGAACGCTGGCAGCACAGGAGCGACAAGTGAACGTCCTCACTGCTTCCTCCTCTTCTGGGAACAATTCTTTTTCTCATTTTGCCATGGTGTTTGCCGTTAACCTCTTTATGTTGCCTCTTATACCTCCAGACTTCTGGCTAGCAGTGGGCAAACATGCCCAATTATTAATAACTTAGTAAAGTTTTACCATGTCAAACTTTCCTCAATCTTCGATACTTCCAATTCATCAATTTTTTAGTCTGATAAATCGCCCATAAATCATTTATTCAGGTTATCTAGGGGCCTACATCAAATTATTTAGCGAGAGGGGTGTGTACTCTAGCCGGACAGACTTTAAATTGTTCTGTTTTTTATGATGCATTTTTCTAAATGGTGAAGATCTTTTTGTAGGCTTAGGGAACAATTTTTTAATGTATATCTAAAACATTTTTGAACCGAATCAGAAAAAAAGTGGGGTAAGACATTCCCATACTCCCTAGTGTTTGTCCCTGGGGTTACCCATAAAAGTTGACCAAAGCTGAGCGTGGAGGCCGGAGATAGGCAAACACTTTAAACACTTTGATTTGGAATTAGATAACAGACAGCAATAGTTACCTAAAGAACAATCGCTATGCGTATACTACACCTTGTTGACTTTAAAAATAGCCTCTTTTCTCGATTGCATAATGGCATTCCTTACACTAAATCTATCACAAATAAGGCCTTTAAGAATGAATGAACGCATTTCAATGCTCGTAATGGCGTTGCTGCTTCTTTATGACGGCGTTAAATGCATTTACCATCAAATTTCTTGCTACATTGCATCCTAATGTTCCACTTCCCAGCAGCAAACACCTTGTTCTTGATATCTTCTCCAAATCTATATCGGGAATCAAGCGCCAACGCATCAGTTTCAGGTTCAAGTCAACGGCAGATTCAGCTAATCTGAAAGGAACATGGCTTGTTAAAGTCTCTCCCAGAGGATTGGTGGGAATCTAACGCAAAACAAAGAACTTTTATACTACTTTTGTAACTCTAAACTACAAGTAACGGAAAAATAGGCTTAATGTATACAATTTAAATAGCAAAGAAGAAAGAACTTACTTTATTGGGTCTAGAGTAGAACTAAGATTTACCATTCTGGGGATCATTTTTTGTTTTTCATTCTTCTCCCAGCCAACAACTCTTGGTGTTTCTAAGAAAAAAAAATAATCTGATAAGAAAATTGGTAAAATGTGTTGATTTTCAAGTAAGAAGGCTTAATGAAACACGGATGAATTGGTGAGATTCAGGGTGACCAAAACAGTTGTACATTAAATGCATTTAAAACCACACCAAGTAATATACCGTTTTGACAAAATATAATATAAAAAGCTGCGACGTGCATCAGAAAATGGGTTCAAGAATTGGTCAGATCTTGCAGAAAATCGTCAGGGCCAGAAAACGTTCAGGCAATCAACAAGAAAAAAGTTGACGAATGTTTGAAAATTAGAAGATACACAGTGGGTGCGTCTGTTTTCTATCGTTAAACCAATGATATTAAGTATACAGAGCTAAATTTGGAGCCAAGGTTGTTTGAGCCAAAAGTCTACAAAAAATAGCAATGCCATCGCAAATGAAACCGATATTGAGCATTGCGAAATAGAACAATGCACATCTATTAGCATCACATGACCAAGGTTAGTAAAACATAACGGTCAATCGTTAGCTAGCTGGAAGAAAGTCTACAAAAAACCACAGAAACTGCTATGACACTCAAGCTATGCCTATTTTCTATTGTCTTGTTAAGAAGGTTTGCCTTTCGGTATGTTTTTCTCCGGAGAAAGGTTAACAACTTTTCTGGACTTTGCTCCTGATGTGATGAGACTAAGGTGCAATTTCACATACATTCCACCATGACTTTTTCTAACAGAAAATGTACTAGAGAAAATTTAACATACCGTTGCAAGATTTGAAATCAGGAAGGTTTTGAACCTCAAGTAACAAACTGTGAGTAACATCTCTTTTGCCATCTCTAACTCTATCTCGGTAACATAATACTTTTAACTTACTGATGCGTGATCCCCTTTGTTAGAAACAAATAAAAATTGCATTAGAATCATACCATTTAATAACTGCATCATTGAAGCAATGATGAAAATTATCAAATCAACCATTTATAAAGATCAAAAAATAAGATACCCTCTGGCTGAGAAAAGTGCAATCTGACTGAAAGACCTTTAATGGGTGACCCTTACATTTGAATAAGATTGAATATAAGATACCTTCAAATTTTCAAAATCTAATGTGATGCAACCAAAGATTAACTATGATGTTTAGATTTAGAGGCCATTGAATCTAAGACGACCTCTTACCTTGGGAGTTTGATCTAATTGAATCTTGGATATTTTCTGGCTCTGAAAGTCGGATTAGATGGGATCAAAGATAAACCCTGGTCCTAAAATTCTCATCTGATTCTATCAAAGATAACCGCTGACTCTGACAATCTGACCTGACGGAATTAAATGTGACCTCTGAAACAGAAATTCTGACCTTATTGAAACAAAGATAACCCCTGATCCTGAGAACTGAATGAATGAATGATAGATAAATCCTGCATGTTTTGTGCAGGCCTTGTTTTTATTAAAACTCATTCATGCAAGCTCAGAGAAATAATACTTCTACTTCTACTTCTACATAAATTCTACTTCGACAACTTCATTATAGAAGGTTATGTCAATGTAAGGGAAAGAAGAAAAAAAAATTAAGGGAAAGGGAGAGGGAAAGGGGAACACGTACCAATGATATGAAATAAGAGTCAGAAAATTACGCAATGGCCAGCCAGGGTTGTCATCAAGATTACTCGGATCTGCAAAACCAACCAGTACCTTAAAATAAACAACAGAAATATTGCTATTAAACATTTTCGGAATATATCAAATAATAAAAACATCCTTTAATAATACTGATTATAATATTAGCCTTTCAGCATAAAAGTAAGAGAGAAAAAATATGCTGTGGCATGCAGAGTAGAGGGAAAATAAGGCTGTTAGCCAAATCCCAACAGATGAAAAAATTACTTTACTTAAAAAAAAATTTACCCAACAACATGTTCCAATCTCAATGACATGTTCTTTGTTATGTGTAAATGCTGATAACATTAAAGGCAACAAGGAGTTCTAAAAGCCAAACATTACTACCTTGACGGAATTAATTTACGCAGGAATTAATTTTCGCGGTTTTCGCTATTGTTTTGCCAAATCTGCTAAAATTAATTCCCATTTTTTCCGCGAAATTTCGAAAAAATAAAATCCGCGAAAATAAGTTCCCGCGAAAATTAATTTTCTTAAGGTATAACAACACTGAAATTAATATATTCTTGAAATCTTATCAGTTCTTATTGATGTTGAATAAGTTCAATATCAGCACAATATTATTAATTTAAAATGAAAATTTGTAAGATGTAGAGCTAGGAGCTAGTATTTCAGCAGAGAACAGTTACCTCAGCTGATTCCCCAATGAAAGATTCATATTCTTTCAATTCAGCAACAGATACAGAATCATTGGCCAGCTTTATTAAGAAATATCCAGGATCTTCAACAAAAATTTAAAACTATAAAAATTTAAAAATTAAGGTCAAATTTAAAAGCAGCAGGAAATCAAATTCTTACAAATCTAACAGCAGAAAAAAAAATTTACTTAAAATGTAAAAATACAAACCATGTCCTAGCCTTCTTGACAAGTCGTCATAAGCTTTTTGTAGCAACAGTATCTATGATGAAATCGTTAAGCGCCATGATAAAATAGATATGACTAAAATTGATTAGATGGATGGTCTCATCAGATAAAAACCTAACTAGACTCATTTCAAAATCTTAAGTGTGCAGTTCTCATGTGCAGCTTCTACTGTGTACATTTAACTTACTAAAAATTATGATTAACATGTACATTTTATGAAGTAATTTTCATTATCACACATATTTTTATATAGTAACAGTTGGCCTTAATTAGCTATTTTACTATGTTGCAGCCAACTTTAAAACAAATTTTATTATCGTATCATTTTAGTGTGATGAGACATGGGCAGGATAATTTTAAGAATAATCTCATGCCAAAAAAACATCTAGTATTGGCACCCAAACCTGACATTTTCCACTGTACAGAAGGATTTGAAGAATCTGTTGCAAAAAGCACTGTTTCTGTGCATAACATGAAAATATGGAGATTATGGTTAACCGGCCTGCTTAATACAGTGCTGGTGAAGTATAGTTATACTAAACTTAATGACAACATCTCCATTGTCTGGAGATCATATCAAGCGTGAAACTTACAGTTACAACTTACCTTTTGCAGGACTTCTTTTAATGTATAGAAAAAAAACATATTTATATATATAGAGAAAGTTTAAACATATATATCACCTGTTGCTCTGTATAAACTTTATCAATAGTAGTAGGCTTTTTTGCAGTTGCATTTTGTTCTGTTATCAAAGCTGGAAATGCAAACCAGTAATAGTAATGGTACTTTTTCAGATCCTTTAAAAAAAGAAAGAACATGTGCAATTTCAGTCATGTTTTGCATGGGTTTCCTTGTGCTTCATGAAACACATAGATGACTTCTAGAATATGATAACCAACCAATACATACAACAATGCTTGAAAATAGAAAACAAAATAAAGAAAAATGATCAATAAAATTATTTCACTTCTTAAATGAATAAATCCTTGAATTATGAGACAAATTTAAGAATACATTGTTAGCTTTCTGCAGAAGCCTACAGTAGAAGAATGTGGGTATGGTACATAGAACATGAGAGAAAACAGCAATATTCTGCTAAATCTATAAGGATAGAGGAAGTAACATAAGTAGAGGTGGTGAGATCAAGGAGTTATTACTTATTTCTTGAGGCTCAGACTCTCACATTCCAATTTCATGAAAGAGTGTTAGGCCGAATCAGTAAAATTGCATACCTGGATGGCAAAGAACAATATCCCATAAGATGGGAAGCACATGGCCTTAATGTTAATCAGGCTCTTTAGATCTGTGACTGCTGATTAACTATTTTGTAAATTGAATTAGAAATGTCAAAGATAAATTTTTATATGCAACACATCAAATATCAACAAACTTACAGCAAATGTTAGTAACAGGAATCTGCCCAAGGAAGATGGTTGTGTGAGTGCTTTTCCAGAGATGATGTCTTCCCATATCTGAAATATCACATTTAATATCACATTTTATGTCCTCAAGATAAATTCAAAAATTTACAATTAACTTTAGCATATACTCCAATTAAATGAAATTCTCAAAACAGTTTTTCAGATCTGCTTTGCAACGCTCCATATTATTTACTCAACATCCAAAGCGAGACTCTTAGTGTTCTTAATCTTATTTTCATTTGTGCTTAGTGTTTGGCAACCGCATGAGGTTGATAATTGTATAACCTTTATGAGACAAAAATGACAACATCAGATATAATTAAACTTTAAAACATCTTTTATATGCCTCACAAAAAAAATGTCCCTAAAATCACCAAAACTTGTGGAAATGTTACTTTTCACCTGATTTGAAACTTCTTTTATCATCTCCTTTTTATCGCATGTTTTGAATCCATCAATTGTATTCTTATTGTGTAAAATTCCTTCAACTGTAAACGTTCTTGGATGCATTGAAACAGGACTAAAAAATACAAAACTGACTTGTACAATTTTGGTATAGAGCTGCTAAGAGAGGTTCCCATTGATGTAATACATGACACATGTTTTTATGTAGAAAAACTGTGTTTTGCCTTCAGGTGTGGTTCATGGGAAATCAATTGGAAGCTGAAATGCTTGTACCACTGAGTGATTATACAATAAATCATATTGTATTTCATCAAAATAGATGATCATGTATTAGAAACATTAGGATGGATATATAAGTGGTTTATGCTAAGGGTCTTTTTATGCAATCACTTCTTGTAATGGTGCCTCCAAGCCCTAATGAAAGATTAGTGATTTCACTTGAGCAATCATCTCAAAGCATGATTGGAAGCACATAAGAAATGAGCTGTTTTTTAACAATGTGGCTTTATGTCTGTTGTGAGTTTGTTGTGAGTTTGTTGTGAGTTTGTTGTGAGTTTGTTGTGAGTTTGTTGTAGGTTTGTTGTGAGTTTGTTGTGAGTTTGTTGCAATTTTGTTGCGAGTTTGTTATTGGGACAAGATGGGCAAGGCTTTAAAAGTTGAACATTTTATTGGTATTTGAAAATTTATTGATTTGAAAAAAAAATTTTACCTGCTTTCAAAAGAATCATAGTCAACATTCAAATGTGAAGGCAAGGCAGGCAGACCATCTAGAAAAAAAAGAAGCATTTGTTTTAAAACATTTATTTGTTTCAAAATCTCTTTTTGACCCTGTTGCAAATACCCATGGTTTGAAAAGATTTTCAAGTAGATGTTGAGGTATTGAGGTTGTTAGTTAGTATTTTTCATGCAGTTATTCTTCAATTTGATTTTGCCACAATATGTCTCAACAAAAAATTTGAAGAAAATAATATATAATATATAGAAAGAAGATATAACAAATAATATAAATAATTGAACAGAAATAACAACCAGATTTATGTGGACGAAAGATAACATTTAAAGAATTAAGGACTGGAGGCTGACGGAAATCTTAAGATGCAAAGCAAGGTATCTGTAGAAAACATACTGTTGCAATAGGAACCGCGTATTATGCGGGCAGAATCATCTAGCTTGAACTCTTCGAGTTTCTTCTGCGTCAGTTTATGCCAAAAGCCTACATCTATAGCACTTGAAAATGGGACAAACTGCAGAAGCTGACCCTCGCCTTCCTCCATTTTGGAAATTGAACCACTTTGAACGCGGTTGTGTTGAATTGCATTGTTTATCAAAATGTGGAAACGAGGGCGTGGATTGCTGGGGTGTTTCAAAGTTCATCAACCATAATTAGAGGCGTTGTTAAGGGAGGGGGTACAGGGTGTGCTATACCCCCAATTTTTGCCTTGCGACGCAACGAAGATTTTGTCGGCAAATGGTAAAAATTTTCGATTGTCGTAATGTTTTGCTTTCGGCGTATTAATAAGATTTATTATAAGGATGCGAACTAAAGAAATTCATTACTTGTAACGGAGGAGGCACACATTGAGCAACGCCCTCATGATGCCAACCACATCTTAGGGCCAAGTCCTACTGTTGGCAAATCATTTGAGTCCCCGCCCCCGCAAATTTTTTGTAGCCCCTGCCAATCTTTCCTCATCCTTGTTCTTTTTGAGCTTATCTGATCCGGAGGTTCAGCCATGGGAGAGAATATGTATACCATAACTCCATCAAGAAACTTATTAACGAAGATCAACGAGGAGAGGTAACATGGCTAACAAGTGACAGTTCATGACAATATGTTATTGGAAAGCGTGTGCATCTTTGTCCAAAATTACATTTTGCAGTGCTCGTGCCTCGTCTTGTCCTTAAATTTGTTCTTAATTCTGATCAATTTTTGGGCTATCGTTCTTATTAAACTGTTCTTATATAATAACAGCATACCATATCGTTAAACAAGCACAACCGAACATCAACTTTACCTAAGTTTCACGTTTCTACCCCTTTGCCTGCGAGGCTGGATCCATAGTAGACCCTTGTAATACAGTCTTTTCAGGTTTTACTGCTTGAGAGCATAGTAAACGGACTTTTAAGACAAGATTCCATAGCTCTAGTCTACACCAATCAGTCCAGCAAATCATTTGGCGAACTTCGAGGAAAATCCCCCGAGATGGTGTTGTGGGGAAACCGCCCGCCAGCACGCGGCGGAGTGTGATTTTCCAACTCACAATTTGTCTCCTCGCTAGATATCTCATCCATCACAGTTTTGTGATATGCATTTAGCCCAGTGGAAGAAGAACTGGAAGATCTGGCAAGATTTGGACGGCACTGGGAAAATACCTGAAAACGCGAACCGGTAAACTGCTTTCCTGCCCCCAAAGAACGACACGGTCGATGTCTTATGGTAGTCATACTGCAACCATCGAGGAGCCACAACTTTTGCGGACCAATAACATTTTTCAACCTAGAGTTTCTCACTCAAAAAAAGAATGATACGAGATTCTTTGTAAAACCACTCGGTGGCAGAGCTTCGTGAAAAAGAAGAAAACGTCTTATAAATTCTAAATATTTCTTTAAAATGCTAGAGTTACAATTAAAATAAGCTAAACCCCAATTATAAAATCAAATTGTGTTACAATCAATCTACTTAAATGAACAATGCCTGGAGAAGGGATCGGCAGAAAAAACGCAGAAGTCTTCGCTGGTGAGATTGGAGCATTTGGGATAGGGGGTTTGGACCCAGTTAAAATCACAAGCAATCATGGGATCCAACTATTATTGCAAGATCCTCGTGTTTTAGGTATACGATCTTTTCGCTTCAATTGTGAATAACTTTAACAGGAAGTTTAACTAAAGCAAAGAAAGGGAATTCGTCATTTGACAACGAAAACTAGAGTGAAAGGCATTTAACAAACATAAACATGCAAGACGGTTAATTAAAAACGGGCATTTTTCTTCATACAAGGCTTATTTTAATCCTGTGCTTAAAGGTAGTAAAGGAGGGTGCTGGGTTAGCTTCAAATTCAAGTTAACACTAAAGCTTGGGACCAAAAAATAGCTTTTTGCCCATTGTTGGTCTTACGTAAAGGGTAGCAAGTGATCACTTGGTATATTCAAGTATTCTGGCAATTCTAGGAGAATTCTGTTTTCAAAAAAAATCGGAAAGATATTCTCGTTGAAGATACTTTCAACAATCGGAACCTATAGCAGCAGTATCGCTTTAATTATGCCATCTACAGTTGGTCAACTCAAAACTTGTATCACAGCCAAGACAGAAGTATCAAATCTACTCTTTGTTACGATTCCAGCCGCTCGATTCTTTTAATTTTAACAATGCTCCTTGGGCGCGAGTTAGAGAGTTTTCTCCAACACGAGAAGGGCTCGAAAATTTTTACATTTGGATTTTTTTTCGCCCCGCTGGCGATTACCTCTTCGCTACCAGGGTCAGGCCATCCCTGGTCGTAGAACAAATAGCATCATCTAGGGAATGTTTTGGACTACTTTGCCTTGCTAACGATAAAGGCCAAAGCATACCTTCACAATGCAGCACTCTTATGATGCAAGTTGATTGAATTATGAAAAACATAATCCTGTAGTATCCTGGTTTGCCAACATATTAATTGAAATAAATATCAATGGGGCAGCATGGGCTCATTTTATTGTTGACTTTTGCTCAATTAATGATAAAGATCTATTGCAAACAAACTAAAGATCTGTGTACTAATCGGGTGGCTCTCATATACTAGATGTGCAGCAGAGATCTACTTAGAGAATAATTTTGAGAAGGCCATTGCCTTCATGAATGAACAAAATTCTAACAATACTTGCTTATAGTTTTTACAAATCACGTAAGCATCCTTAATTTGCTCATGCAGAAAGATTTACCTAACATTATTTTATTAATGTGGAGGGGGTATATTGAGCCCAGAACTGCTTTACCCACATATTAAGAATACAATCTACCAAAATCAAATTATAAATGATACTCTAACTGCAAATTTCAGTCTATTTAAGAAAATATGTGCTCAAATTGTCCAATTAAGTGCATGTTTACATGAAATTTATACAACTTGATTAAACTATTCTGCTGCAACAGCAGGACCGAAGCCAGTGGGGGGCTTGGGGGGGGGATCACCTCCAAGGACCACAGACTGTCATTTTGTCTGAAATTTGACCTGATTTAAACAATAGATTAAACAATGGATCTATTGTTTTGCAGTCAATTGTCATAAATTTTGTCTGAAATTGTTAGAAATTTTGTCTTTCTTGCCCCCCTCGTTGGAGATGGCTAGATTCGGCCCTGTTTAACAGTCTCTCTAAACAGGGCTAGTGGAGCAAATACAACTTACCAGATAAGGCCTATGTTCCTTTACCATACAGCAATGCAGTTGGAAGCAAATAGACTTCTTGTGTTTGAGACTTTTGCAAGCAATAAACTGGCGCCTTGTACACAAACTAAAGTCAAGCAAGTCAACTTTCTCTGAAAGATATCAAAATGTTTTAGATATCAGGAGACTCTCAAGCATCAATGTCACCATAGCCTAGCTTAAACTTCACTTGAAATGTAGCCATCTTGGTCTTGCCTCCTATCCTCATATGGTGGGGCTTGGTCATACTCATCATCATTGTATCCATAATCACCATTTTCATTATCTCTGTAGTTTGCACTTGGCCTTGCATTGCTTGACCTGCCTTGTTGATAATCATAGTCATCATAGTCGTCATGCCTTGGTGGCTCTTCATCATAATACCTTCTTGGCGGGTCATAATATGAACGCTCGTCTCTTTGGGGTCTTTCTGGTCTTCCTCTGTCATCATAGCTACTATCTGACCTCCTAGGAGGTGGCCTATACCTTGGTGGGACCCTCTCTCTCCCAAGACTATCATCTGAATCTCTGTGGTATGGTTGACTTTGAGGTGCTGCTTGCTTAGACCGTGGTGGTGGCCTACCATATTGACCATAATTTTGAGGCTCTTTTTGTCTGTATGGATCATTCCTTATTCCCTCATGACTGTCATGACTACCATCAGATTGGCTACGAGGAGGTGCATACTTGGGAGGTGACCTGATTCTCCCCATACTTCCAAGGCTATCATCAGATTCTCTGCGAGCCCTTCGAGGATCAGGTTTCGTTCTTCTTGGCCCTTCTACTGTATCTGTTTCATCTTCTGTAGGTCTTTCATATGGGTCTCTTTTATCTCTCTTATAATAGTATCTTCTCTTTCCCCCACCATCTGTCTCCTCTCTCTCTGAGACACGATATTCCCTTTGATCAGGGCCTATTTGCCTTATATTATCCCTACTCCTCTGTATACCCTTGCCTATTCTCTCGTTACTTCTGTATCTTTCATCCTCATCGTCATCATCATTATTATCTATCTGATCTAGGCTCCCTCTTGACTTTTTCAGCAGCTTCCGATATTGCTCTTCTCTTGCATCAGCCTCATTACTTTTCAGTTTTTCTTTGCTTTCATATCTTTTATCATCTAGAGCCTCTTGACTACTACGTGATCTTTTGTCAGCATTTTTCAGTGGCTTCCTTTCATCTGGATCATCATGTTCATACAGCTTCCTTTGTGAACCTCTGTGTGTTTCATGCCCCTGATACTCAATCTTTCTACCTGCATTATCATCAGCACCTTTCAACCCTTGTTCTACAACTTTCTCTCTGCGCTGGTTTCCATTTCTTTCAGCTTTTGGACTAGGGATCTCACCACTCTCCCCCATTTCTGCTTTTTGATATTGCAACCGACTGTCTTGAGACTGTCTTGTACTGCCACTTGTTGAATGTCGTAGTTTATGAAATGTCATTCTCATCCCCAGTTGCAAGAAATAGGATCCAACAACAACAATTAAATACCAGCCAAGGAAAACATATAATGCCAATGCAATTAAAATGCCCATAATTTCGGGGCAATTGTAATTAAATTTTAATGTGATCCACACAAAAGCTGCAATACCATGGAAATTACACAAAATCTTTCCAATAATGCATGGGATAAGAAACTTTCGTCGACAGTTTCTCTCTTTCCATGGAGTTTCAATATCTGTCATTGCAACTGGTAGAACCATCAGCAGTGTACACATGATGTCACCAACCAGAACCCAAGTTGCAATCTTGACATTGAGATCCAGCATGTCAAGTTGATCATCGTAGTAAATTGATGCATTCCTCCAATCACGTATTTGTCCCGGAAACTTTAGCTGGTGGTTGCAAATAAGTCCACCGGACACAAGAATGCTAATAATGCATAAGCTGACCACTCCGAACTCCAAACTGTAGACGACACAAAAACGGGTCATTAACGGCCTCATTCTCGGAGCTTTGAATGTCAAAAATTGATATAAATAAGTTTATGATCTTTTCTGCAATATTTTGTTCTAAATCACGCTATCTGCAATGAGAAATTTGATTTGCGTTGAAAGTTAAACCAGCTTTATTGACATAATCGGGAGCAACTCAAATTTACTTTGTAATCCACATGAAATGGAAACCGATATCAAGATTCAAACCATTGATCTTTCCAAGCGTTTTTGGGCTGCGAGGCCTAATTGAATGAAAAAGGATGCTTCTTTACTATGCCTTTTTTGCAAAGTTTACGGTCAATTTTGATTCAAATAAACGGTGTTGAAAGACTGACCTACATTCGACAACACTTCCGCATCAGTAAACTGCAACAAAAATATCTTCTTTATATGTACATATGCCTCGATGCATGAATTTCGAAACGCAGCTCACATTTCCTTTTAACGACACCAAGTAAACGAGGAAAGAACAACAAATGCGTGACCGTGACGAAAAGAATAGCCGACATTGTACTTATATATGAACGGTTACCAAGAGAAAGTAATTTGCATAACATATGTTGTTGTTTTCAAATTTAGTGTTGTTGTTGCTGCTTAACAATTGTCCTCAACGTGAGCTTGATGTTTTCCGGGGGGTATGACAGTCGAAACTTCATTTGTTCTGCATTGAGAGAGGGGGATTGTTGGTAATTACGTCATATAACGCAAGGAAATAAAATCCATGGCGGGGGTAGTTGACTCGAAAAGGAAAATAAGCATGACGTATTATATTTATTCATGTAAACATTGAAAGAAATTCATGGAAAAACATAGTTTGAAAGTTTTTTAGGTTGGATGAAATTATCATTGATTTAAGGAGTTGAGTACTACTTTCTCATAAACTATTTATTCTTTTTTAAGGGGTAGATCATAGAACAGGTCATCGAAGGGGGATCAATCCTCTGCCTTTCATTCAGGGGATTAGGGGGCAAACAGGGCCGTACCTAGACGTTCTGTTCCATGGTTTGCCTAGGATGAATTTCCGACAAAATTGGCGTACAATCCTTTATTTGCCGACGAAATACTACTTCATGGCCAATACGGCTTTTTGAAACATTATATTTCCCTGGGGGTGTCACACCCCACTGTAGCTACGGCCCTGGGGCCAAAGTGATTTTTGGGGCAACAAATTTGCAGAGGAAAACGACCTAAGGAAACAAGACTTCTTTGGCCAATGAACAACTAATGATATGTAGATGAAATGAGTGGGCCCCGCAGTCCCTAAAACTGTCACTGCTTTGCATGTTGTATACAGTAATAATCCGTCAATGTAAACTATTTAATATTGAATTAAAAACTCTGCCCCCTTACCTTTATTCCTTGCGGCGTCCCTGTGAAAGAGGAAATCGAATTGGTTGGAAATGACCCCCGCTTGATTTTAGTTTTTCAGGGGGTTATTCAAAAAAAACCCCCTCGCCTGAGCATTACATAAAAGATCACACGCTGCAGTGTGGAAACAGTGTTGTGGAATAGAATGACGTAAAGGTTAGTTCCTTGTGCGGCGAAACTGCCATTTTACGGAGGACAGAGCCTGGTTTGTGTGGCGTTTTCGAAAGACTCTTCAATTTGGTTGTCGATCTTTCAGTGAAATTCAGCATTTCGTCAGTTTACCAATGCTTTTACAGCAACTAGTCTAGGCTAATATGGCTGACCTTCTACTGACAGAGAGAATTGATGTTGAAACGGATCATGGCCATTGTGAAATTCACTTGAATTTTGGTAGCATAACGAAGCTTAAAAAAGAAGATGCAGTTGATGTTCTGGTCGTATCTGCTTTTCCAGGTTTCTAAAATTTCGTTTAATTTGATTCTTTCACTTTGAAAAATATAGGCCCATCTTCTAGCTGTAAAATCCTCACGCATCTGGCCTACCGCCACACAGAACAAGACAGGAGAAAGCCAAGACAAAACGAAAGTAGCCCCGATCTCATGACAGCTACGTAATTACGGGAAAACTGTAATTAGGCATTAAACAAATTATTTTTTTCACCTTTCAAAATATGGAATAATGCCATAACTTAGAGCAAAAAGTAGGGAATTCATTCAGACAACAATTCCTATGATTTCCATAGTAGGTCCATAATTAGCTAGCTCTGTTGACATTCTTTTACTTGTTGAGGCAGGTTATGCATTACTGGTCTTTTTGCTGAGATTCCTCCCATCTTCACATCTTGCAAGGGCCAATTAAGATTTGTTTTCATTTATTTGAGCATAATACTAAAGTTGTGTTCAGTATTTGCATTTAACTTAAAGCTAAGGAAATTATCTCCCCTTGAATTACCCTCTCAATCGGATTATCCCTTTAATTAGTTTTCATCACATTATATTTTGGTTAAAGGTGACTATTCTCCAACACCAACATCAGTAATTGGAGCTCTAAAAAGAGAACTAAACATAAATGTTAGAGAGCTTTCAAGAGATAAAGAAGAAGATCATAGGCGGTTGTTTTCTTGCTGGTGGTCAAAACCATTGCCAAAAGGATATAGTTTTCAAAAGATACTATGCTTTGAAGGTAGCTTCAAGAGAGGCTCAAGACCTCCAATGGTTGTTGGTGAGGTATTCAGATCCCTTGTTTCAATGTGCAAAGAGAAAGATATCAAAGTTATAATGCCACTTCTTGCTGCAGGTGATCAGGTAATTTGAGATTCTGTTTTAGCAGTCTGTTCATTTGTAAATAAGTTGCCTTTGTTACAAGAATCTAGTGCCTGTCAGAAACAGGGCTGTTACAAAAATGGGGTAAGGGGGTGTGAAACCTTCCCAGGGGAAATATTGTGTTTCTAAAACAAGGTGTTTGTAGCAAAGGAAGAGTATTTTGTCAGCAAATTTTTGCTAACTTGTCAGCAAATAAAGGATTTTACGTCCATTTTTGTCGGCAAATTCATCATAGACATCCCCCTGAAACAGAACATCTGGGTCTTGGTGAAGTTTTTACAAGGACTATTATGACTTACTCAGTTATCAGAATTATCTGTTTGCATAACAATAGGAAATATAACATTCCCTCAAAACATGAATCAACCAATCAACAATGATCTTGTAAAACTTCTGCAATACTGGAATGTTTTGCAGGGTTGACATATCATCATCCTTCAAACATGTTTGGATAGGCCAAACATAAATTTTAATAAATTTTTGAATTTGAAAGGCCTTTTTCTGCCAGCCAAAGCTATTTTCTGAACATTGCCAGTATTGCCAAAAGCTCTATTTTAAGGTTCTTTATTTTTTTCCTGTTCATTATTACAAATACAATCGCTTGGTCTCTATAACTGAAGTAATCCATCCTCTGTTGACATTGTTTATTTGATGTTTTAGTCAATTTTAACCTTGCTCCCTCCCATTCTACCTTGTACTTTTTGATTTTTTATTCCCAAAACAGAGCAGTGTAAGTCTAAGACAAAGATAGATGTATTTATTTTCAGTTTTGTTTGCAAATTGAGTGAATGGTAGCCAGTGTTGGTCTGTTGGTCAGCTGCATTACATGAATCCCTAACACCTGACACACCTATTCCACAAAATGGCAGATCTCTGGGACTGGTAGTTTAAAATATTCTGCTTACTTTGATTGAGTTAGGCATAATTTTCTGTCTGGTAAAACTAACTGGGTCTTCAAAACATGTTTATCTGACAATTGACAAATCCGTTCTTTAAGGGTTATAATCAGCAGATGATGCTACGGTTAATTGTGGAAACAGCCATACATTGGATGAGGATTGGATTGCCTTTAAAGATCTTGAAAATTGTTATTTTCTCAAGAAACAATGACAAAGTAGATAGCAACCCATTGCTTAAGTATTACAAAGAACTCAAGCAAAAGTGGACAAAAATTCTGCAAAAAGAGGATGATAAACCACAGGTAAGAACCATTCTCTTACTCTGTTTGCATCTTGTGCTGGAAATTGTTAGTATGGCAGTCAGAAAATTATATTATATTTTTACAAACAGGGAGAGGGGGGGGGGGTAAAAGACATATTTAAATCACATTTGAAAACAGCAGATATATTAACAAATACAGATGGTGTAGGTGACTAACACTGTAAATTAAGAAGTTGAGTCTCTTTTGAATAGCTGCAGTTTCCAAAATCAGAATCTAATGGCTATATACTCTGGATAATTTTTTTATTCAAGGAGCATCCAATAAATTATGATGTGTACCTTTCGTACAATGTGGAAGATAAACCATTGGCCAACACAGTTATGAACAAATTAAAAGAAAGACATGGCTGCATCAAGATCTTTTCAGAACACCAAGATTTGGACCATGAAAAATCATGGCAAGATGGAATTTATCAGGTATGTTGGAAATAAAGCCATACTTGAAAGCACTTTATTACATCTCATTTCACTTAATATTTCCTCGCATGTAGGCATGCATACACTCGCCAACAAAAATGTGGCTCTTCAACACAAGCTACAAATATCAATCCCTGTGTTTACAATTTTGCTAAAGAAATAATGAAATTGCAAATTAAAGGAATGTAAAATGTCAAAATGAATGGTAATCAAAAATTAATTGGCTGAATAGTGATGCAGAATAAAAATTACATGGCAAATCATTTGTTGCTTAAAATGCTGTTTCTGTAGGCCAGTAAATGTCGGTTTGTACCAGTTCACACTTCAAGCTACACAGTTTTATATGATCTGAATATTTTCTACTAACTACATCTTCGGTGATGTTTATAGTATTTCACAATGATGCAATAAGCTATCATTTGTCAAGGACTGTCTATTTTCCCTGGAAGCTCAAATCAACTGTTGTTCTGTGGTACAACTCTCATGGTTCTTTTCCTCATTCATGATTGGTTTGGCATGTTACACTCATTGCTACTCTTTTCTGTATGGTTCTGCTGCTTTCTGGACCATTCTTCCTGGTAGTTACTGCTTGCTTGTTTTTTTAATTTTAAGATCTTTTCTTGTCATTGTTGTTCCTTGCCAGGTGTTACTGATCATCGTTATATGAGTATGAGGTTTATAAACATGCGATCTTCTTAGTTCTTTCCTTCATCCTCTTCTTCTTCTTCTCCTTCTTTTTTGCCTTCGTCTTCTTCTTGGCCATCTTCTTCTTCTTCTTCTTCTTGGTCCTTTTCTTTGTCCTCTTCTTCTTCTTCTTCATCCTTTTCTTTGTCCTCTTCTTCTTCTTCTTCTTCTTCTTGGTCCTTTTCTTTGTCCTCTTCTTCTTCTTCTTCATCCTTTTCTTTGTCCTCTTCTTCTTCTTCTTCTTCTTCTTGATCCTTTTCTTTGTCCTCTTCTTCTCTTCTTCTTCCTCTTCTTCTTCTTCTTCTTCTTCTTTTTTTTTTCTTCTTTTTTGTCCTTTTCTTTGTCCTCTTCTTCTTCTTCCTCTTCTTCTTCTTCTTCCTCTTCTTCTTCTCTTCTTCTTCTTCTTCTTCTTCTTCTTCTTCTTCTTCTTCTTCTTTTGATGCTTCTTTAATCTTTTCTGTTCTCACTTGGTGTTTATTTACTTTTTTCCTGCATATTCTCTTTAAGTTTGTTTTTTCCATCTATTTGCTTGTAAGAATTGTTTCAAGGTTTTTGACATGTGTTTTTATCTAGGTTATGGTGACCTGTGCCCGAGTGATCACAATTCTAACACCAAAGTTTTTAGCGGATGAAGCATGTCTCGAGCAATACAATATAGCCTTGTGCTGTACTAGAAACATGAAAAGGGATTATCTAGCACCATTTTATGTTGACTCGATCGATGAAATGCCTACGTACATGTGTCTCATACAATATGTGGATTGCAGGTAAATGCTCCTTTTTCATTGGTCATTTAGTCAACCAACCACCAAAGTTATTCTTAATAGGTGTCTATCAATTGCTACCATAGTCAATTATATTATGTATGTGCTGTTTATAATCAGTTCATATATGATGATGTTAAAGGCTTGAAAAATGTTAGTCAGTTATTAAACTACAACAAAACGGTGGTATATTATCGATTTAATATATACCTATTATAAATAAAGAGCTAAGTCCTCCTTCACAACATTGCAGGCTAGTGATGGCACTTCATGCCAAATATTTGTATATTGATGTACCATTTGCCATCCCAAAAACATGCTTTAATAGCATTCGCCTTGTCCGCTTTCGTCAGATTGTTCGTCAACATGATATCTGTCTTTATTGGTTCAAGTTTTTGCAAGCAGTTTCAGTTTATGATTCACTATCCTTAAACTTGAAAATAAAACCATATGGCAAACAAACGTGCTTTTCCGCGATTAGTTAAGCCTGCAGAAAGATGGTATTTGAATAATTCAGGCGCTCGTTATCAATTTTGTAAGTTTGATATAGGTTGTAACATTATCACATCCCGTGATCAGTTGTGCTTGCTAAATCTTTCTAAGACACACCTTCATAAAACAAACTTTTGTTAGGTCTTGTTGTTAGTGAACCAATGTGTTTTGCCAACTGGGAAGTTATTCGTCATGTCTGTCGGCTCCATTTGTCAGGTCCGTCATATTTCAGGTCTCCATTTATTTTTTCATGGAATATTTCATTCACTACTTCATTCTCCTCATTCATTAGATAGGGTTAGGTAGGAATACTGTCATGCTAAATTAATTATCGCCGTATATTTTTGTTTCCTTTCGATTATGCGACTTTGCAGTAATGTGTTCTAATTGTTGATATCATTGCAGACCAGCTGACGATGAAAAAGTGTCACAAGCATGTAATGTTGTCATTGATTGGTTGAGGACTCATTTGGCTGAAATTACGCTGCATGAAAAAACAAAAAAGCTGGCTGTTTCTAAGTTGTCTGAACGAAAATATGACGTTTTTATTTCATATTCTCATCAGAATTCTGACGCAGCTCATGAAATAAAACGAATCCTATCTCTTTTTCACCCTGATTGGAATATCTTTATTGACATTGCTGAACTTCAAACGGGCGTGGCTTGGCAGATGAAATTATATAACAGCATAGGTAGGTACTAGTATAACAGCTTAGGTAATTTGGAATGCCTTTTGTGCCATAGTCACTCTTTCATTCCTTTATTAGTCAGTTTATTGATTAGTTTAGTCAGACAGGCATTCACTTCCTTGGTTGCCAATAGTTTGATTGATTGATTGATTGATTGATTGATTGATTGATTGATTGATTGATTGATTGATTGATTGATTGACTGATTGATTGATTGATCCATCGCTCTGTCCTTCCTTGATTCTCAATTTTTTTTTTAAATTATTCACTTTTTCTTCCTTTTGTCTGCCTGATTATTTCTTTGTTTATCTATCCGCTGTTTGATTCTATCATAATGACGCTAATTGGTCAGATTTATCTTCCCCCATATTTTCTATAGAGGTATCAGCTCTTTGAAAAGGAATGACCTAGATAATCATTGCTTTGCAAGGTCACGTAAATGGTGCTCCATCACAACGTCATCTTTAGCATATAATATGCTTATTTTGACAAGCATTGAGACGGATTTTGACACAATGGCTACTTATAACAAATACTATGAAATCAATTGCGAAAGTAAGACTTAACCTTAGGTAAGAATAGTAGAAGAATGAGCAATGTAAGTAAATTCGTAAGACAATTTACTGATAATGCGTAGACGAAGTTGAATTCTTGGGACAGCGGAAAGCGTGTCCTGTAGACTGCTATGTTAGACTAGAACTCAGTATCATTATAACACTGTGCGCAGCCAGATGACAACATATTAAGAGCGGAGGGAGATTAATGTTGTGGTCAAGCTTTTTTGTGGTGCCAGCTGTACCTTTCTTCATGGTCAGCAGCATTGGCGCATGATAAGGTTACCCAGCTTGACGTATAATAGTTGGCGATTCACATTAGCAAGCTTACTGTTCGCGCACGGCAAGTTATTAAAAATCGTTAGCATTCAATAATTCTCTGAAACTTTTTTGCAGAGGCATCGCGGTATGTAATCACATTGTTATCTCCACCATACCTGAAATCCAAAGTGTGCCAAGAAGAATACAACCTTGCATTGGCCATGCATAGCGATACCTCGTATTCTACAAGGTTAATTCCGATTCTTGTTGAAAGTGTCGAAAGACTTCCTGCATGGTGCCGTGACTATACTCCGATCGATTGCAGGGATGCATCAGAGAAAGCAATTATGGAAGTTGTGCAGAAAATCGCCTATTATGAAAGTATGTTATTAGTTTCTAAATTTATTTGTCGGTTTGAAAATGGTCGTCCTTTTGGGAGATGGATTTGTCTGGTTTAAGTAAGGAACGGCCAGAACGGTGCGGCACATAAGATGAAAATTAACAACAATTCTTTCAGTGTTTTATGTTGATCATTTTCTCGAGCTCTTCAGAATGTGAATAAGTTCATGGCTGTTATTAATATTTTAAGCAGCAGTTGTTTATGTGAGTGGTGAATAGAGAAAATGTGATTTGTCGCAGAGGAGACGGGGCTGCACATTGTGAAATGGGTGTATCGCTCATAAGGTTAATATTAGTGATGAGGAATATTATCATAACGATAACGTCGAACATATACAACAAAAAGCATGGTCTAGTCATTTAATAGAGAATTTTCTATTCTGTACATCTATACTAAGAACCTTTTCCCTCCAAACGACGTACCTAGGAAAAAGGAAATTAATATCCTACAGGTGCAGTGCTAACGCAAATGTTCTGTAAACAGTTATTGCTTTGAGAAGTTCTCGTTTGCTTAGACGAAGCCGTGTGATTGTTACGTTATGTAGTGTCCGTGGCTGGATCTTTCTTCCGCAAAGTTGCTATTCAAGTCCCACGATAGAAGTCTATATTATAGGTGTTTTATCTGCATCTGTATTCTGGTTGCTACAGCTTCGTATCGCATGTGTTTCGAATTGGTAGATAAAAAATATTGGACATAGAACTAATCAATAACTATATTTATGCAGTACCTTTTAGGGTGAATGCTTCCACGAACTTGCCACAGTACCTTGCTTTAAACTTTAAGCAAACCTAAAAGGCTATCAAAATATCCTTAATATTTAATTATATATAATTTTTTTTTGCATTTGTAGAGATAAATCATCTTGAAGCAGAAGACACTTCAGCAATCCAAGATATCACGTCTTGCTGGAGAACTGAGCACATTCGCTCGGGACTCAAGTTTTTGCCTGGGCTGAAAATTGATGATATCGTGAAATTTTCGCCCAAACAAATCACACCAAGTTCAAATAATGTCGACGTAGCTCTTTGTTTTGACGAGAAAGACAGAATCTGGGGTGAATTTCTCTTAGAAAGGCTTCATCATTATCTTCCTAATGCTAGGATATCTTTACCAGAAGAAAATAAAGTTCGTCACAGTCTTTTAGATGATGCTTTACTTATTGTGCCCCTGTTATCATGCGCTTTCACAAGATCTGCTGAACTCACAGAAGAGTTGAATACGGCTCTGTGCAGGCAACGTTTCAACAGCAGTCTTGTGCTGTTTCCTATTGCATTGGAATCACTTGGAATCACTTCACCCGTGTATTTTGATCTCCTCTGGACACTTATTTCGTGCGAAGACAAAGTGTGGCAAGATAGCCGTAGATTAAAGGAGCCTGCAAGTGAGGAGCTAAAGGCATCTGAGAGGGAAAAATGCTTAGACTTCTCTGCACGTCTGATTTCTTACATTGTAACCAATCAGAGTCTTTTTCAAGGATCTTTTAAAACGCTGCTTAGCACCGAGGAAATGCGATACACAACCCTGCGGTTTAGGGCAAAAAGACCAGTCGACTCGATTGGTTTCAACCCGCTTTATTTCGAAGAGGCCAGAGTGGGACATGTGGCTTCAGAAGTTAGTACAACCGTTAAAAAGGACCTTTGTCACTCTGTCAATGGGCATCAGACCAAAGTCAAAGATCCTTCTAACGGGAATATCACACCAAAGAACCATATCTCAAGTGATAAAAAGTTGACTGCACCGGTTCAGGAGTCTTTTGCAAGCGTAGCACCATCGATATGTGTAAGTGATGCTAATGAAGGAAACAAAGCGCCACCGCAATCCACAACACAAGCAACACAGCTTAATACACCAATAGAAGAGAGGAATAAGCTTTCAAAGCAACCATCGGAGAATGTTGAAGATGACTTTAACGTTCCAGCGGATGAAGAAGTGGGTACGCATGCTGCAGATCGGGTGAATAGGGTGGAGTTGCAAGATCCACATAACCCCACACAGCGCAGTGATTCCCAAGTAGAAGCAACTCTAAATGAATCAAAGAATTTGGAAAGTGAAGGTAAGCAGCAAAGTGATATTCTGCATAGTGATAAAAACAAGGCAGTAAGAAGTTTCATGTGTTATTTGTCCTAAAATGGGCTGCCTGAAGCATCTGCATCCAAGAATGAAGTTGCCTTTCAAAAATGTTTTAGACCTAACGGAAGGTGTGTGCACTTATTGTAGCACAACATTTTTCGGTTCAATTTATTTTATCCCGATTGAACTAAACTAGATAAAATGAATTACTTTTGGGGGTAAAAGTAAGAGACGTAGCACCATAAACAATAAAAATGCACAAATAAGTTATATAATGCTTGTTAAAGCTGCCTGCAAATATTAAGTCCCAGCGTACACGGCACACCTGGATTAAATTTTGTCACATATCTTGATATTTATCAAGAGACTGGTCAAATACTCATTACTGTCCAAAATCAGCTAGGACCTATATACATCAAGGCATCGGGCACCGATTAAATAATATTGTGCGTAGCGGTAGTTTTTGCTAATTTTCAACGGTTGAAATTAGAAAGGTTTATTAACCCTGACTAGATAATATCTGACGGTGATGGGCAGGGACAATCGGTTTAACCTAAAAGTCTGATCCGAAATTATGTAATTACCGTTCTTTTGCAAAATTATTCATAACTTAATATTTAATAATTTAACTTGTATTTATAACTGGGCTCATAGCCAAAGATAACGTTGGACATGCCTAAATATGTAATATCCTTAAAATATTTATTACTTTGATTTTATACATCATTCAGTTTTATTTATTTCTTTCTATATTTTACAAGTGTAATAACATATTATTCAAAATAGATTCACCTCTAGTTTATCAAAATGCGTTGGCATTATATTACATCTAATGTGACGTCCGTATACGTGGAACCAACTAAAAAACCTTGCACACCTCTAATATATTTCATTTCGTTCTATATCATATGTGATGTTGCATCTTGCTCCAAGGGGGCTAACAAGTAGAACTTAGGGTCACACAATAGCGAAAGAATAGAATTCGCCTTTTTCTAAAGCCACGAGGGGCAGTTGCCTCCTTTGTTCCCCTGTTCCAGGAGTTCTTTTGATAGGTTGTTTATTTTTTAACAATGCTTGTTGGCAGCTATTTCTTTCTTAATTATCATGTTGCTCATAGCTTTCATATCAGTTTAACTGACCGCTTGATATAACGTTTTATAATATTTGATGCATGCAGTGAAGATGGCGTTGACACAAGAAGAAAAGTAGAGTAACCAGCAGAAAGGGAATTGCACAGCACTTGTTTTAACGCAGAGTGAGAGTATTTAATGTTTAATGAACAAATGTGGATAGCATCCTACACAAGTATTTATTTACATTGTGTTATTTTAACCAAAATCTTACAGACTTTAGTAAAGTATATAATACAAACCTTCATATAATAATTGTTAGTGGCTGTGCACTCCGATTGAATACTCCTCTAAAATGGTAGTCAAAGATGGGGGTTTAGAGAAATATCCCCCACATTGACATGAACGATGCTGTAACAAGGGCAGAGACGGTTGTTCCCCTCGACGGTTTTCAACAGTTTAGTGCCTGAGGTAATGCAAAATCTGCAATTAACTTTCCTAACCAAATAGCTAATCGTTATTACTTTTCCCTTGAATAAAGAGTAATTTATCATAAAGGGAGATTTTAGGGTTTCCCGGGGGAATACCCACCCTCCGAATTTCAAGGTCCTTCGTTTGATCCTGTACCCCTGCCCTGACGACAGCACTGTTTATAGATTTTCTTATTTAAGGAATGTAACGTGTTTGAAGAATCATGAGAATGAATTTATCTTGATAGATTTTTAAGTAATTATTCAACGTCTTAGCCTTATTTTCCCTTTTCAGTTCGTACAGAAACTTATAAAGTGAGTCCCAAAGAAAGGTTTAGGGCTCGCAGGGGCGGCGCTAGAAAACCACCCTTGCCAGGCTGCATAGTAAGACCACACATTCTCATTGATTTTGTAATTTTTCGGACCCCTACATGTTCCCAGTGAGCAGTGCAAATGCAGATTCTGCAGAGTAAAAAGTGGTTTCATTACTTTTTGGAGGTAACACCCCCTTCAACCCGTAGCGCTGCTCCTGAAGGCTTGCCTCTTGTAATAGCCAAAAGGATATGACCACAGGGTTCTCCTACTGCATGCAGTTCAGCTACATGAATTGCTTTCCTAAATTTTGAATTATGTGCAGCTTTTGCAGATAATTTTTAGGACCTAGAATTTATTTATATGAAGTTGAGGTAAGGCAAGATAAAGCAAGGTAATTGATTGTCAGATTTATTGCAAATGAGAATTCGACAGTTATTCTTTATGTTTAAAATTCTCCCCTTTATTTAATTGTTTTTCTGCATCAATTTTAATGTTCACAAAAAGACTTACTAGCGATGAAACTTTCGATGAAGTGTGTTTCCAGAGGCACTTTTGTTTATAAAAACAGGTAAAATTGAGGTTAAGTTTGACTGTTCTTAATTTTTTTCAAATTTAAGCCGCATTGTTCTTAATTTGTTCTTAAACTATTAAGGTGTAAATTAGAAAATGAGCAATATAAACATTTGTTGTTTATGAAACAGCTGGTTTCTAGGAAAATTATCAGAAAATGCAAGAGTGCAAAATGCAAATGCAAAATGTATGAACATTCCTACATATAAAAATTAAAGCCTATTTCAAAATGGTGAACAGAAATGTAGTCAAACTCTTCAGAATCGGCCTGTACCTAATTTGAATTTAATTTCCCAACAATTTTGTGGCACGTGTTCTTATAAGTCGTTCCAATAAACGTAATCGTTTAGTTACTTTGTTGTGAAGAAAGAAGAGTACAGTACCATAAAGCTGACTGTATTTTGGCTCGCGCGGTCCACAAGCGGTTATATTGTGAGTGGGGGGTGACGGAGAGGAATGAAATGCTCCTCCAGCGAGTCGGTTATCCGTGGATGAAATCAAGTAGTGTAACGATTTAATAATAATATATATGAAGATAATAATCTGGTCAGTGAGTAGAGCCATTTGGGTATGGGTACTTTGGACTTGATATATCAAGATATATTTAAGTAAAATAAACATCGTCCTTTCCTGGAAAATGCCCTTGCCCTCTGCCCGGCATTGATTTCCCTGTAATTTCCTTTTTTAAAAAAAGGAAAAAGAAAAGACGATATGAAGGAAAATTAATATCATAGATTTGAAAAATTCTATATCAGAAAATAACCAACTAACTGTTTTTAGCATCAAATGACATCTACAGTTAATTACCAATGCCCTTGATATTAAACAACAAAACGGGTAGTTTAAACATGTTAATAAGTATGTATTCATGCATTTTAAGTCATTTTGGTGTAGTATGACCGACATTACGGGTGAATGACGAAGATAGATATTGAGAAAAATGGGTGTAGGGGAATTCTGTTTTATCTTTGTTTCTATGATTAGCTATCGATTATTCAAATGATATCAAAAATGTTAAACATGTCCCACACGTAAATATTTATAATGTCACTACGCTATGCAAAAAGTTTGAGGCAGAGTACAGGAATGGGAAAACCCTGTCAACTGGGAAACAGAAAAAAACTGCAGTCTGCAGAGCAAAACTGACTTTTTACAGGCAAATGAACGGTAACATGTGCAAGGAGATTGACACCTATGTTCATGATAGTATTGAATGTGAACAATGGGTAAAGGACATTGCATATTCAGGACTACCTTTCCTTTCTTGTAAGAGCCGTCGATAGATATTTTGTACTATAGGGGTTCTCATCGTTTGCTTTTGAAGCAAACTCTTTGCCCCGTGTCACACCGTCTAGCCTCAATGTAGCTAGGGCCCTGTTTGCACAACAATACAGGCTTATATATGCAATTAATCCTGTTTATGAGCTGTTGATTAATAGCACTAAAATATTGGGCTACTAAAGTTTTTATAAAAACTTTAAAAAACGATATATTAATTACTATTCATATATGAAGAAAATAACATAACATAATGTTAATGATTTACGCCACTTATGGTCGCTTTGTTTAGCCATATATACAGGGTCAAATGAAAAGCTCGATAACTTTGAATATACACACGATGTTAAATATAAACTGTTCTTATAGGCCTGTTTACATGATTGGTTATGACAGATCAAAGTGTCTCTCAATAGCCTTATCAGAACTGAGCCACCTTGAATGTTTTGAACTTTCTTTTAAATGCTGTTTATTTCTTTTAAAGATGAATAATAAACATTAGGGCCTTTCTCTTCACTGGTAATCCCGTCGTTTCCATTGGTATCTTGCAAGGTTTATTTTAAAAACCAAAGCATTGTTTGATATCTTTAGCATCGGCCAATGGAATGCAAAAATACTGCCGTAAAACGCATTTTGTCCCACCTCAGTCCAATTGAGAGGGTGGAGGTGGCGAGCCCAAAATACCAACAACTACAAAAATGGTAGCTATTCCAAGGAAAATACTACCTTAAAACGGAAATTGGTTCCCCTCCCAATTTATTTATAAAAGACTCTGCTTATGAAATGTTTTAGCAGGACAATGATTGTGTTGTCAAATGCGATGCAGAGGATGAGCTGAAGCCCTCGGCTGTATACGTACACTTAACAAAAATGCTGCGTAGAGATACAAATGCTATCAAAAGGCAGTCTTTAACAAATACCTCTAAATAATGCTCATACGTCTTAAGCGTAAATAAAAGGCAATCTATTTTTTAAATACTGATGTTATATTAATTATGTATGATGCATGTTTCATGTTACTTCGAGGGGAAAGACGAAGGCATTGGCACAATTCTACAGAATGAATCAGCTGCAACAATATCACTCAGTTTCCACAAGTAAAGCCTTGGGCTGGGCACTAACTGCTACACAGGTTGACTGTGACCTGCAACATGAATAAAGGTATTTACTTCAAATTGACCCAGCCTGTGAAAAAATGCCATCTTACCTTGGGTTCAGCCTTTAATCGCACACAACTGCTGTTTAAGAATTCAATTGAAGAAACGCTAACAATGTTTTATCAATCAAACTGTTCCAAGCTGTTCTAAAGTCGGCCCTTCGATTCGAGAACGACTCTCGACCAACATGTTATTATCAATGTTCCTTTAATTTTATTCGAAGTGTTGTTAAATGGTACGCAACATGGTTGTTATGGAAATCTTATTGAATTTTCATTCGCAGGTCCAAATCTGTCAACCTCAGACTGACATTTCATTAACCTGCATCGTTGAATAAAGAATGTAACGTAATGTAACGTAGGGCAACTGGTGTGGTCGCAGTTGAGAAACAATTAACAGATGCCCTAACATTTTAGGTAAGCGGTGGGGTTGCTTCATTCAAACAGCTAGGCCTTACATCAAGGGCATGTTCAGGCTGAATCAAATTGAGACGAATGAAAGATGAGAAATTGTAACACATCCGGCAAAATAACAGCTTTCATAAATTGGCAAGAGACAAAGCTGTGGAAATACTACCATTGCAAAAGTAGATGTGACAGCAATGACTATTGAAGGAGATCTACTTGCATAAAGACAATGAAAGAGTAGGGACAGATGGGTATAAAACTTCAAGGCATCGTTAGACGGCTTGGTGAAATTCAGAAAAACGGCAATTAAGATAAACGCCCTGATAGGGCTAATGATGCAATAAGCTCAACTAACATTATACTTACATGAGAAAGTCTCCCACAACCATGCTATGCTTAACATTAACTATGCTTAACAGCAACAACAGACGCGCCAGCTCGTGGTATCGTGAGGGGGGCAACCGACTCCCAAGTGTTCTCTTCAGCATCATATGACTCAACAGCTGAAAGATACTTGTTTCCATCGTAGCCACCAACTGAATACAGACGATCACCAAGTGCAGCAAGTCCCACGGCATCTCTACAGTTTCGCATTTGAGCAACTAATGACCACTGATCAGCTAATGGATCATATCTCTCTACGCAGTTGAATTGTTGTGAAACAAAATCTTTTGTAATATCTTGACTGCCTGGAGAATCATGTCCACCCAGAGCATATAAATAGCCATTCAAGACTGCTACACCAACACCTAAAATTTAAATAAAGCCATTAACCCTTTCACCCCCGGTGATTATACAGCTGTACACTTACATCATAGGCGTTTGCGACTTTTTTCAGGGGGTTCAAGCTAATTCAGAGCAATTCTGTTCACCTAAAATGTCTCATAATGAGATTTTCCGATGATTTTCTACATTTCTCTCATTTGTCTAATTCTTTATCATGTTCTTTGACAATGCCATCCTTATCTCATTACATTTTCTTTTATTTATAATGAAATATACTTTCAAGCACTTGCTGTTTTAAAAGAGCATGAAATATATTGGACCCTAATTATATTCTTATCCTTTCACTTATATATCTTAACTATTTTTTCTCTATTCTACTTTTAATTTACTTTAGCTATCACTTATTTTTATGCCCTTGAATGATAACAGACTACCTGAGATAGAACAATTCAAGCGGTTACAATATTACTAACTATTATTCTTATCACTATGCTTTGTTTCTTGAGAAGATTACTCTTGCAAGGAAGAAAAATTCGCTTATTAGCCTAGCCCTTAACATGTTCTATGTCTACAGTTCAAAATATTCTAAATTCACTCAATGAAAATATAGGACTATAAAACCAAAGTTAGCAGAAGGGTAAACTGGCTTACCTCCACGTCGCTTCAACATCGGTGCTGCTATGGTCCATTTGTCAGTGTGAGGGTCGTACACTTCAACGGAGCTAAGACATGAAGACCCGTCCCTTCCACCAACAGCATAAAGCTTTCCATCCAACACAGCACACCCGACAGTACTTCTTGGTGAATTAGTCGGGGCTACAAATTTCCATTGAGACGTTTGCGGATCGAATCTATAATGTTGATGTTTCGATCAACTATAATAATTTATAATAAAAAGCATTGAGAAATTTTATCAATATCGTAATGCTGCTCTATAAAAAATTCTACCGAAAATTGTTCTATCAGTGTAAGATGAAAGTAATGATTTAATATAATGATGGGCAAAGAAAACTTTAAAAATGCTCGGAACTAGTATACATGATTATCTATTCAATCAAGCCATTAAGTAGGAAAGCAGGCAATCAAGCAATCGATCAACCAGTCAAAAATTCAATCAACAATTCACCTAATCACTTGATCACCAATCAAGGAATCAATCAAAACATTAATTTTGCGATTGAAAGATAAATGAACCATTAATTAATCAATAAATCAATCAATTAATCAATCAATTAATCAATCAATCAATCAATCAATCAATCTATCAGCAACAACTTTAAAATGAGTCGTAAAACTATTGATATATTTATCAAGCAGCCAATCAATATTGATGATTCTAATTCCTCATTAATAAACTTAATAATTAGTAATTGATAAACAAATTACTTTTGAAATAGGGTGGGTATACTTAATAGTTTTGGGTAGAACAACAATGCATATTTGTAAAAAGGTACATTTTAATGGAGAATGAAAGCGAAATAAAGAATACTGTACCTTTCGACAGTGTTAAGGTAGGACCATCCATCATGGCCTCCAACACCATACATTGGACCACCTAATACCGCAACGCCAACGCCATGGCGGTGCGTCAACATCGGCGGCAATGTTATCCATTGACCAGTCTTTGGATCATAACACTCAACGTTATTTAGTGTTTTTAGTCCATCTCTGCCACCTTAATGGATAAAGAAAGTAAATATTGTCTCATGGTCACATCAAAAATGTACATAGTTTACAGATGATGTTTTTGCGCAATAAACATCTGCCTTAAACATTACATGGTTCGGTTACAGTTCTGTTAAATAGTGCGATAGAAAGTGGTTTACGCGGCCAGCAAAGAAAGTAACGACAAAGAAAATGACTGAAACTTTTGGTATTCCAAGCGCATCTCTCCTAAAATACTCTCAAAACATCGTGCATCTTCCTTAATACTGCTGCTTTTCTGCGGCTGCTGCAAGAAGGGTCTTCTTATTGAGATAAAACTTTTGCCCATGGCTAAGTTGTGGAGTATCTTCATCAATATGCAAGGAGATTTCCTTTTCTAGCCATAGATCCTAAAGGTGTACATTGATAGCGACAGAATGTGATTAATAGTCCTTTCCTTCCCTATTAATGATGAAACCTGAGTGATAGAGCCCTGTGCTACAAATTACACTCATTTTACAAACACTTGCACCGTCATCCTTTAACCATATAATAAACACTCCGTCATTAAGGTTGTCATTTTCAGGGCATTATTTTCATATAATTCCGAACTATCTTCTGATCTTCTAAGGAAAAGCATGAATCTTGGATATAAAGCTGAGACATGTGCTGTCTTATACCACAAGCCTGGGTCAAATGTATCGAACATATAACAGGGGAAAAAAATCCATGTTATCTAGAATGTTCAGCACTTTCGACTGCCCCACTCATAGAAAGTATGTTCTGGAAGTATGCAACCAAAAATTGCACACTGGATGATCAATTAAAGGCAGGACAGCTCGAATACACAAGGGCGTGTTGATTCGCACATTTCGTGCTATAATATTATTGGTGGGCCCTACATTAATCACATTAATATTAACACCTTTGAGTTTGCAAAGCTGTCTGATAACCTAGATTGGCCATTTTCAAAGGCTTTTAATTTGCTTATCACATCAGCACAGCGTGAATAGGAGGATAACAGCTGATGACTTTAGCAGTATAGCTCAAAGTTTGGTCGCGAATTTTTAACCCTCGCCGCGTTTTCAACTCAAACAAACCTTTGAATGTGAAAATTGTCTGTTTGAGAACTGAACGACACTGAGTATGATCATGTGAAATTAAAATATAAAAATCTCAAATTCGGCTCCTCGTAGAACTATATACAAAATGCTAATGTCTCGAGGCGGCTTGACATGCATATTAACTGAAGTGAAATACATTAGAGTGGAGTGGAGCGACGGAGAAGTAAACTTAATCATGTGATTGGCCAACCCTACTACTCCGTCATTCACAAAGGCTGTTGACCATTAAAATTAGCAAATTTAGCTTATCCATCGCATCCAGTCGATTTTGAATATTATCACGGAGATATCTACTTAACAGAAAATCGTTTGTATTGTAACCAAAAAAAAGGAAATGTTTAACACACAGCAGAAATATTCCTGGACCTAGAACAAGCAATCAAAAAGCTGCACATGGTTTTATTTACTTCTATAAAAACAAGCCCATTTATAAAAGCACTGAATGGTGTGAATTGGATTTAACTATGACTGTAAATAATGAGGCTTAATTCAAACGATGTCTCAATGAGGACAACATTAAGTACACTGTCTCCGAATTAAGTCGCTTAATACCGTACTCAATGCTACCTCGGATAGCTTCAGCAAAGAACAAAAATCCACCGCATATGAAATCTAACAAAAAACAATAAACTCTTTTTTTGCCAACATCGAAGTATCGCTCTACAGACTCCTCAGTCAATCGAAAGCTTTCTTACCAAGATTAACAAATTTGCTAAGTTTTTAATCTCCTTGGATCTTACGTACAAAGAATTGCTGTTACGTACTGCGCTTATGTATTAGTGAAACCACATTTTTAAATCCATTTAATCGAAAACAACCCTAACTTCTTTATTTGTAAAAGCCAATTTATTTCTGTTTTTAAGTTGCGTTCGTTTAAAAACACAGAACGCACGAAAATAAACATTAATTTCTTGAGGAAATAATAGCATTGAAAGAACAGATTCTTAGCAGAGGTCATAGATTATCACTATTCTGTCCAGCATGTTTGACGCCTGACAATTGGAGGCTCGTTCGGTTCCGATCCGATTAAATGGGTTGCATCGGACGATTTTTGGATTTATAAGAATTAAGGATATCGGATTTAAAGACGTTTCCCTATTTACGAGCTGATATCTCTATAAAGTTAAGAACTTTGATTTCCTCGGTTAGAAAATAATTGTTGATCTAGCAAATAAGCAGTGTCAAGCTGAGCTAGAACATTGTGATAGAAATATGAGGGAAAAGTTGTAACAACTGATATACTGTGATTTAATACGCAAAGATTAAACACCCTTGCTTTGTCTCAGTAAAAGCAAGCTACAAAGCAGGTATAAAAAAGCTGTAAGCATTGAACTGGTTCTTACAGGATTTTAACTCAGAGAAGACATCAGAACAGCTATAAATGCTTTTTTAAAGCCTGTCTGAGCTAGAGGTCACATGCTAAATAAACTCTACCCCTGGCCCATGTCTGTTTTAGAATAAGCTATACAATGCTTGAAGATTTCCTGTTGAAAAATGTCCTTCAAATCATAATTGGTATCAGGCATTCTATTTCTTGCAGTTATATGTTATCAACAGTCTTCTTAACAGTAATCTATCTATTGCCTATCCCATTCCAAGCACATTCACCTTCAATACCAAGTAGTTGTGCCAATTTTTCTACAGATTTCATTTTTACATTAACTTCTCCAAATGGAGACCATTGTATTGGCTGTCCAGCCAAGCTAGTACCTAAAAAGTTCCAAGCACTAAAAGGTCTTAAAATGCCTTGAATCTTAAAGATACGACTAAGGGAATACACAAGCGCTTACCAGAAAGGTATAACTTATTGTCGAGAACAGCAACACCAAACTGTAAACGTCTTGTTGGCATCACAGCTACCTGTTTCCATTGATTTGACCTTGGACTGTACTCCTCAATACAGAGTGAGGCTCCTTTTAAGCAATCCATCCCTGCAAATAACAAAAAATGACATTCAAGGCCAATTCACAAACAATGAAAGCTAAAATGATATCAAATGCAACCTTAGAATGGGAAAAGAAAAGAGGACTTGGGTTGCATACCCTAGGAGACCATTGGTGCTAGACTTTGATGATTCTAAACATTTTCTTTAAGCCAGAGGAACGTATTTGGGTATAGAAATGGAAACAACACAATTTGATCCTTATCATTACAGAAAACCTATACTAGCTTGCCTCTAAATACCCAAAGAATCATACAATAAATTTGGAATAGATTTAAGAACAAATTTCAAACAGGAGGAAAATTTCCTTTAGTAAACAAACAAAACATTTGCTGCAATAATTTTATCTCATTTAAACCACAGTCTTAGAAAAGTCATTTTCCACATTTTCAAGTAATGATTTTGAATCAAACAATTTCAGAAAGTGGAAACAGATCTAATGAGAAACATTTTTATGAAATGTCTGGGCTTAGTTTTCTAAATTTGAGGTTTGCTTGGGTGCTAATTATCTTTATGAATTCATGTATCAAAAGATCTTTATATTTCTAGAGCTTAAAATGTAGAACTTGTCAATTGTGCAAACAGAACTTCCAAGGCGTGCTTAAGGTTTCACCAAACATCTAACACAACATATTGAAATCATTGCCAAAACTGTTGTACAAGGGTCATACTCTCAAACTGTTAACCTCCAGGTTTGTAGACCTGCATCTTAAACACCAGTCTGCATCATCATTGAGACAATAAGAAATACATTTGGGCCAAAAATTCTTCTTTGAATTTTAATTCAAGCCTCAATTGCATCCACCAACTTGGCTCGATCAGCCACAAGGCCAGCATCTATCGATTTTATGGTCGTGAATGCCAGAGGTATGTCAAAGAAGGGATACAAACAGGGAGAGACCCAATGACTCATAAAATTGAATGCCTTTGAAAAGACCTGGAAGAGGATCTTTGGAGAAAATGATAATTTTACAATTTATATTGCATTTTAACCTGAGGCTTAATAGCTTGCTTTCTAATTTTTTTTTCTTAGATAATCAAAGAAGAACCAATCATAAAATCTTCCTCTCACCTCCAACTGCATACAGAACACCAACTGTGCCTTTTCTAGGTTTTGCTTTGAGCCTTTTCAATTCTCCCCTTTTCTCAGGTACAAGATGATATTTCATTGCTTCCAGAAGCAAGTCTTTGCATGCTTCATTGTCTGCTATGACAGGAAAACGGGCAACTTCATCAACCAAAAATTTTGGAGACAAAAGTGGCAACCGAACATTCACTAATATCTCAGCAATTGTTGATTTCCTTGCTTCAAGGTCATGATTTATCCAACTCATGATGCATGAAAAAATCTGCTCTTCACTGGTGACATTTATGTCTTCTCCTGTCAGAATATCACACAACTGTTCACTGTTCAGCAAGAAAAATTCTTGGTTTTTGCACACATCTAAAAAGTAGTCTTGCGTATATTTATCAGCTATTACAAAAAGTTGCTCACAGCTATGAGCATCAGCAAAGGCCCTAATGCCAAGACAGTTTGATGGATGCAATTGACTTTTCATAAACTCACAACAAGCATCTCTGATATCTTTGATCTGAAGGATAGAAGATGAAGCTAGCAAACTTTCCACATTGTCAACTCTTATCTGTATCTCCGACGTATATGCATAATTAATCAATGCTTCCAAAGCTTCTGGTTCAATATTATTCAGTGTAACAACATTTTGGTGAGTTTCTGCAAGTTCTCCAGTAAACATTGCGCTGAAATAATCGCACAGTGAACATATAACTATTTTATGTGCACGGATCTCCTTATTTCCTGCAATAAGGACAACGTCTGTGAACTTGTCTTCTTGGCGAAATGCTGCCATTCTTTTGAAAGATTCAACAATTCTGTTAAATGAGCGATGAAGGACTTTATCAACAGAAGCGGTATCCATATTTTTAGTTTGAAAATGTCATTTTGAATCCTAAAAAAATTAAACAAACATTATTTGAATAAACTGTCACAAAGAGCTGAAAGCAGCATGAGGGATTTCGAATACAAATCAATAATTCATGTATTTTCAAAACAAAATTGATTTTCCAAAACCCATTTGCTATTCCTTAGGTCACTATTATAATCTCAATTAAAGTTTTGAAATACTACTTAATATATTGCCATTGTAAACTGTGTATTTTGCATAAATTTTTTATGTCTGATAACCATTTAACACTATTAAATTTGCATAAGCCTTGAGCAAAGTAATCCTTGGCCTACCAAACCAACTTTTATCGTAAATCATCTCCTTGGTGATATTTATCTTTTAAGCCAACACATGTGAAAGAATCAAACTTTTTCCTTAAACAAATAAGAGTCTTAAACAAAAAAACCTCGCAACTTAAGAGAAAGTTGCATAAAGAATTGGAGAGGAACTTCAACATGCTGAAAAAAACTTTTTTTCCAGGTATTTCTCCAAGCTTGAGAATGCTGATAATGATGAAAAAGCTAATGAAAATAAATGCAAATTTAAGGTTTAAAAACAATATGAGGGTATTGTTTTGACCAATTGGTTTTCATTCACCCTTCTCTTTTTTCGAAAGACTTCAGCAGTAAAAAACTCCATTTGCTTACTAAAATCACCATTTTGCTTTTTTTATATGGACGTATATAAATGACGATTGGAAAAAAGGTCATGGAATTGTATAAACACGTAAATTTTTAGGGATGCAAATATTACTGCAAACTTTCTCACCAGAAAATACATGTACACTGAAGGCATTTGATTCATGTAAAACCATGGAAATGCAGTTTTCTCTTCATTTCTCTGTCATCTTCCTGACTCACAGCGACGCAGGTTAATATACACGCGGTATCCTGCCTTTGGAAAGTTAAATTGACCAGGATGCGAACAGGCATCTTTTGTTAAATTTATAAACATTAAAGGAACCGAAGTGTCTGCACGCACGGCATGGTGAGCGAAATTATTCATTTTGCCGAGCATGAAACTTTTTCGCCGATGGCCTTACTCTGTGTCAAGAAATTGTTGGAAACACGAAATAACATGAAAAACTTACCGAGTGTATTTCCTAAGCGGGTAAATGTATAAAAATCACGGGTAATTGCTTTCAAGCGACGAGAGAAAGTGAATCTTTACAACGTATTGAAAACTATTTTAATTGCAATTCAATTTTAGCTGGATAAAAAGTATATAGTAGAGTTTTTGCATTACTGGTCGCTGATTTCAGTAATTCAAAACAGAATAGCGCTGCTGCAAACAATTAATAAAATCCAAAAAATTTTTAATATTGAATAAGCTAGTTAGCCTTTTGCCTCTAAGAACTCGCGGCCTGAAATACCACAACGCCGATAACGTTCCCATTTTCTCAACAAATACCGATGTTACACTATTTATAAAACAATTCAGAAACTTACAAAATGCTCTTAATTGTAGACTGCTTTTGTAAAAAACAACTTTGCCGTTGTAAATGGCAACATAAAAATTCTTACAGAGTGCTTTCCCCTCGGCTTCGTTGCTCGTTTTGTTGTTATGAAAATCTTCAACAGCAACAACAACCCTTAAAACTATTTATAATTCCCGGATGTGACTCACCATTGAAATCAAACACGGTAAAGGATGCTCTGAGACCATTGACTTTTTTTGCCCATTTCCTTTGACATTTGTTTATATTTATGAAAATGCTTTCCGTGTGGAAAAAAGGAAAGGAAATACAAATGTCAAAGAGGACGGGACTGGTAGAAAGAGTTAATCTGCTTATTTGAAACTGCCCAAGAAACGCCTCACGGCAGTTGGATGTTCAGAATTGTATGGAATATGGAGTGGCTCCAGAACTCAAAATTTTTTAGCATTTGCACGATTTCAGTATTGAACCGTTCATAATTTCTTCTTCACCACAAGTGTCTGGGGGGGGAGGGGTAATTACTTAAAAATATGCTAATGTAGTTTATTGTAATGTCGTAAGCACGTGCTACACAGCCTCGCTTTCGCACGCTATAAATTGTAGACACGCCCGTTTACTAGATCACATATTAACGAGTCGAACTGAGTTGAGTAACGAGTCATGAGTTTATGCTTAAAACTTATCTTATGTAAATAATTGTTTATTTTTATGTTATCACAAAAAACACAGTTCAAATATCATCATTGTGTTCACTTCTACGATATCTTAACAATATAGTTTTCTCAAAAAATTAGGATAAGGGTTAGGTAGGTCCCTATTAATTTTTTTTTCTAGGTCACAAACTCTCTTCCAAATTGATTGTTCAAATTGGTTCAAAATGAGGCTTCAACTGCTCCCCTATGGACCGTGTATACAGTTTGATACACTATACATAGTTACGATGGTATACTTCTTCAATGTAAAGAGAGATATGGACAAAAATGAAAAGTTCTTTTACAATATTGACAAATTCATTGTGAAAATAACCCAAGAGTTCCTTTCCAGTTCTGTTTTTAATTACGAATTCATATAATATCGCCGTTGGCACTATTTTTCGAAAAAATCTTTTTCTAAAAACAATAAAATTCTACTATACTGCACACAAAGCTAGTTTCACATTAAATCCAGTCATCACCTAGTTCATATTGGGAAAGATAGTAGAAAAATACGAAAAAGAGATTCGGTGCGTATTCAACTAATACTTGTTGATGGACTTGCAGGAAATAAATAGAGGTAGCTGCAGATACATTGATAATCGTCTTGAGCCCCCAAATGAAATTTAATACATCGCACCCCCCCATCTCAAATCAAGGCTTTCAACTATGCATGCACATGTAGATTCTGAAAGGGTAATGGAAATTTACATTCTATATCTAAACAAATATCTTCAATTTTCCATCGTGTTTTTCCTTGGTAAGCAGCAGCCTAAAGCTTAATTATAAGCAGGCATTGACATTACCCAATACAGCATTCCTTATGTAACAGTTCCTTATGTGAGAAACCATATGCAAGCGAATAAAGCACAGATCTTTGGGCTTAGATTTATCTATTGATGATTGACAGATATTTGAAAGCTTCACAACAGAACCAGGCTAGGGGTAGTGTTGAACGTGGTAGGTATTAATGTGCAGATAACTTAATATATAAATAGGTACTAGCGGAGGGAAACGTTTGACAAGTGTTTTCCGCAAACTTAAATATGAAAAATGGCAGTAACCGTCGGCAGAAATATATCAATACTGTCACACTCTCGTAAAAATCAGAAAATGTTTACTTCAAAGTTTCTGGTGAATTTTGACATCAACTTGCACGGGGTAAAGCTCATCAATTTAACAAATGTAACTTGATTAAAAATTACATGCAGACAGACGTATCATGATGTCCATAGACTACAAAAATTATCGTCAGCATTAAGTTTTAGTAGAAAAACTCTCCTACGAATATTACCCGACAAAAACTAGCAAGTTAGAAAGCTTAAACAATTCTTCAAGTTAGAGAAAGGTGCAGCTTTCATATAATATTGGAATGATGAGCACTGTGTTAAGGACGAGGTTAGGTAGATGTTTCACCTTCCGCGAGCAGGGTGTCGCATGTACTGGAAAGGGGCAGAACAATGTGTTAATGATAAGGGCGAAAGTATAGGGGGAAAAATTTAATCTAGGTCTAGAATGCATGCAGGATGCTTGAAACAAGGGAGAAGCCTCCGATAACATTTCTTAAATGTATACGTTTTAAGGCTTTATAAGAACATTTCATAGATTTATACCATGGTATCTTCAGCAGAATTCAATTCTGCAACAGAAAAGAATCGTGAAACGAGTTCAGTTCCAAAAAAAAAGCTAGCTCCAAAACCTGCTACACTTTTCAAGAAACACCGCAAAACCAGGATGAAGCAACAACTGCTATTGCCATATTAAATTTGGATTAAAAATATAACAAGGACCAAAAAACTGAATAGCTGTGCTTGATTATTGGTGATTTTGTGGTCTGTCTTGCCACATGTGACATTTGTCAAAGCCTCAATGGGGAAAACGTCTGGAAATACTCAATGAAAAAGAGCGGTATAAATAAAGCTTCACCGTCTAACACTTTGCCCAGGGATGTCTTATCGTCGCAATGACTTGGCTATTTCATAACTTATCGTTATTAAGCGTTGCTAGTTTAATTACTTTTGAGCCTCTTTTCCAACACATAAATACCACGTAAAATTAAGAGGGCAGCGATGGCATGGCCTCGTATTTAAGAATGGGAATGTCCCTTTCCCTCCAAGTTCGAAAACTACTACATTTTTCCAAAGTGCCAGCACAGTTTACCAATAAAATAAACACGTGTAATACAAGAGCTCGTGGATTAATTTGACCGCAAATGAGGAGAGACAACTACTAATCTATGTTTAAAACAAAATCAGATGGATAAATAAGAGAAAATTTTAATAAAACCCCTAATAAAAATGGCCCTGTGGATTAGCATATTGTGTACTTTATGGAGTGCAATTCAAATGCAACTCAACGCCCAAATAGACGCAATTTTGTCTCTGTTGTCACAGCAACGGCGCAAAATATAACACGATTCATAATATGATCAATGTTTCACGACTACACCATCAAGGCTTCAATCAGATTAAACGTAAAGCATGTACTAACCCCTGAAAGTCTAACGATCTTTGTTCACCTTAGATTATGAGTAAAATGTATACCATGCACCATTTACTTTTCAAAGAAGGTTTGTGACTGGATTTGGAATAAGTTATGATTTGTTTTACAAAAGAAAAAGCCATGGGTCCATTGATTCTTTAAATCCAACATATATATATATATATACGTAGCATAAAACTATGAGCCTCAAAACTATGGTTCTTTTTGAAAAATTACAGCTACCTTCGTTAAACGAGCAACAAGTGTTGTTTCAAAGTTCCACTCATCTGATGACTGGGTGTTATCAGTGGTTAACATGTCTCACTATCTTTTATAACTTGTAATCCAGTGCTTATGTAATCCACAAGGTGCAACATAGAACTACAAAAAATCGTGACAAATTTTACTTGAATTATCATTATGTACGAAAACTTTTCAGTTATCTTAATACTTTTAAATCAATGCTGATATAATTATGCTTTTAAGTAATTATTAATATAGTAATATCAATAAATAAGAAATGGGCTGTCCTCCCAAAAGGTCCGTATCTTAGTGGATTTGTTTTTAGTCTTCTTAGCTCGTCATATGCACTAGCTCGTAGTCCTTTTTTAAGCGCCGAAGTGCTTGGATTTCTCTAATATCAGCTGCGATAGCGTTTCAAGCTTTCAAGGCAGAGTAGTAAAATATTTTTGGTATTATCTTGCGTTACGCCTTATTAATAGTATAAACTATTACTAAATCACGTGTTATTGCTAACTGTCAAGAACCAATTCGATTGGTCGCTCGTGTGATCATGCGAAATGATTTTGGGGCTGCTCTATAAGGTCTTCCACCTTTCCATCCATCATTTACATGTATAATTGGAGAGACTAAAATCGTTACAAAATGCTCAAAGATTTCCTACTTTGACCGTTTCTACAAGCTAAAAGGCAGCAAAAACATATCTTATAGGAAATTAACACAAATTAATAGCAATGAGATTAATAAGCAATTTACAAACCTTTGTATGGTAATGGCACCAACTCGACGCGAAACAATATTTGTGAACTCTGAAAAATGAATATTTATATAAATAAAATTGTTTTGAAAGGACGGGAGATTTTCATAAGGCAGTATTTCTATACAACAAGTTCTGTATAAGAAACTTTCGAAATAGACAACATTTCACGAAATCGAAAACAAAACAATCTTTATTAGTTTCTGACTATGAACTACTTATTGGTCGACCTTGATGTTATGACTTTTGCTGACGTGGAAAAAATATTCTTGCCCGTTAAGACCACATTCCAAATACCCAGCAAGGTTGCAACACTTTATGCCCTTTTACCTTTTAGTCTTTTGAACATAAAAATGTACTGGTACTTAAACTAAACGAAATTGTTTCCTCTCATTTCATTTTCAATTTTTTAAGGTTCCTTATCTGTGGTGTTTTTGTAGCTCTCTGCTGTTTGACCTTCTCCTTCTAGATTGCCAAAGTATTTTCTGAGATAAATGATGCCATGTTTAAAAAACTGCCACCGCTGCTCAACTCTAAACATTGGATGTTTAGAGAACAAAAACGAAGACTACTAGGATATCGAAACAGTCTGATTTTGTGCAAACCTTGGCATTGATTTGATATAACATCAGCATCATCCCATAACCGATGACCGTGAAGAAGATATTTGGTGTATGTAAAGTACTGCTGCATTCTCTCAAACGTTTCGGTAGGTATGGAAACAACAGATCCTACATTTAACATTTTCTCGTAACTACCATTACTGACAGAACTACCAAACGATGCAACGCTTCCTGTGTGTGATGAAGTGGGTGACATTGGTGATGGTGTTCCTGTGCTTCTGTACAACGAAAATAGATCACTGTCAGAGATGGACATTATCAAAGACGAATGAACCGCAAGAGGTTTGAACGTAACCGTAAGAACTGTCAACAAAAGTTTGAAGAATGAAGCTAGTGCCTTTCAAGAAACTACCTTTATTTTTTTTAATTGTGAGTATGAAACTATAATCAGTTTCAAAATTGGTGGATCCCAAGCAAAAAAGCAAGAAAATAGAAAATAACACCCCCCTCCTGTCAATTTTGATCTTACTGCCAAGGGGCATGTAAAATAAGCAGCTCTTCCGAATCAACATTGAGACGGTTGAAAAGGTTGAAAATCTGGTTTTTGCTAGAGGATCATTAAATTTTGCAACTGATGGTAGGTTATATGCATCTGGTTATACGTCAACTACTTTGCGTTCTAAGACATCTGTCTAGAGGCCGTTTTAACGCGTAAAAGTGCTTAACAGGGGCTGACTGGTTGGGTATGGTGTTTACATGATAAACGCTGCTTAACAAGGATCGACATAAACTAAGAATCTGAAGTTTTTATCAAGCCAAATTAAGTCTCAATCCATATGGGTTTAGATTGGATTTGATGCGGTTGAGTTCCATTGGATAAAGCATTATCAATTTACCTTTGGAAAGCCGCAAAAGGCAAAGCCTAACAATACGAAATAACATTATGAGTTACAACAGATAGCGAAGCTATGACTGACATACCCTTTAATACTGACTCGATGAGGAGATCGATGTACTTTGAAATATTCAGAGAGCAGCTAAAATATAACAGTTGTAAATAGTTGAAAAGTAAATCCAAACATAAAAGAATCAAAGGTTGTTTGGCAGTTCAAATACCTAACGCTTACCCTAGAAATGACTAGCTAAGAGATAACACCTGTTGAATATAGAGAAAAAACTTAGTGGCTTGGGTGAATTGGTAGCGTTATGTGATCATATACCAAGCATAGCAACAGGAGTTCTGGAAAACATGTTATGTCACAAAGAAAAAGAAAAATGATACAAAAGAGTATGGTGACGAAGTCGGAAAAAAATTAAGAATAGTTGAAATAATACACAAACAAGAAAGAAACAAAATTTATCTGGAAAGAACTTCTATAGAAAGAGGATAGCAACTTAGTCTATTTTATTGTAACTAGGTCTATTTTGTCATTTCAAACAGTACTCTTATCAATATTGGCACTACTGCTGAAAAGATAACCCTTCATAAAGAACTGTTTCATTATCATTACTATTATTATTATTATTATCATTCTTTTCATACAGCGAAGAAAGAATGCAGAATTGCAACAAAACAGGGCTGTTTGAACAAAAGAATGAGGTGGAATACCTCTTAAAAAATTCAAAAAGACCGCTTACCTTTGAATAACGAGCTGCTGAATCCTTTTTTGCTGCATAAAGTTTGAAATACAAAACACTCTGCAATCGCAAACTGCAAAATAGAAGAGAATTTTGCTAAGGAAAATCTTTACTGCGCTAAATTGAACCCTCTAATATTAGTTGAATAAGAAAAAATTCAGACATTTAATATCCAAACGGCATCAACAACAAATAAGAAGTATTCATAATGCTTCTTAATAAATATGTCACATTTATTTTTGAATGTCTTTAATATGAGTCGCATATAACTCGCGCAAGATTAAACCTCCTGTGGAATCGTTGTTTAGAATTGCCAGTAGCTTTGTAAGGTCATGTCTGTCTTTCAATAGCATTATGAAAGTATAACTGCTCAAGTAATTCAATTTCAAAAATGATTTCCTAACTTCATAAACATCAAGTAAGGATTGTTTAACGTGGAAATCTTCAGATAATTCTTAAAAAAACAAGAATCAATCACATCGTCTTCTCAAATTCTTTCAATAAAGGATTAGAGGTTTAAAGATAAACTATGTAAACCACAACTTACCATAGATATACAAATCGGGAATCATAATTTGAAATATTATTATTCTCCTTTTTCCCATATTGATTAACAACAAAACTGAAACAGAAAAATTGACACAGTTATTAACCACCAGCCGTGGAGACATCCAGTAATTCACTTTCATTCATTCACCTTCTCACGATGACACAAACAGCTACTTGCTACCCAATGTGTCCAGTTATAATAAGAAAATGATCTAGCTAATGATAAAACACATCTTTTATCAATGAAAAGTGTACTTGTAAGGAATAGGACATTTACAAATATTGAAAAACATTTCTAATCGTAACTTGTATTACTTACTCAACAAGATCTATACATTGTGAAGTAATGCAAATATATTCCTCAAAACCAATTTTAGTTGTCTGCAAAGAAATTATAACAGCATATTCACACACAGAAAAACTCTTTTTTGAATTAACAAAAAAGGGGGGGTAATAAGCTTTTAAATTCAATACAGTCGCTTAGTCCAGGCAGAAATACCTTCAAAGGAGGTTTACATAAGAGTGAATTAACGGGGGCAAATGCCTCACCTATACCTATGTCCAATCATTAACGAAAGTGTTTACGTGATCCAATAATTTTCCCTGATATTCGGACCTGTGATTACCCCCGTCCAATCAATGTATACTCTCAACAAGGACCAGCCCTTGAATGGCCAAGGTTTTCCATGGCCTTTCATATACAAGTTATAGTTGAAAAGGCTGAGATAAAGTGAAAGATTAACTATAACATTTACCGTTTTCCCAGTAATCTCAAGGCCCACAAGGTATTGGATATATTTGAGGACAGCGTTGATGTATTTTGGAGCTCTTTCACTTGCATCCTGTGTTAACAAAAATGAAGGTAAAATTCAATACATGATAATGAAAATAATGTTTAATAATATTATTCTCTCAATAAGGCAGTAAAGATGGCATGAACAGCTACAATACATTATAGATTAGAGAACATATATGACAATGTTTAATTCTACTTGGAACAAAAAAAAACAATATAAAAAATTACTCAAAACTGATTTTCAATGAAAAATATCAACAACTGCCTTACAACCTAATAAACTAATTTCTTAGTCCGTTTATGCTAACAAAAATACAGTAAAGAGCAATGCTGAAATGTAAAAAAGATGATTGCATCAAAATAATATTTGTATATTAGGGTATCTTGCTCCTTGTGCGAGTTCATCAAGTATTTCTATGGATAATTTTTGACAAAAAAACTTTATTCAAAATATATCTAAACGGTAGACTGGAAAACTAATTTGCATTGAAGTGTTAGTTATTAAAGTATATTTTTTTTTACACCTAAATTGTCGCACTCTTGCCGTTTTAGGCTGATTTGTATTAAATATTTATAACTTTGACATAGGTGGATGAGTTTCTAAAAAAGAATGACAACATAACTTAATTCTCTTTGCATTCATTCTGTTGCTTCATTTGATAAAAAACGGAACTTTATTTCTCATCAGAACCTGTTCTTAATAAACGAACAAAACTGATATTGTCCGAAAATCCTATACCACCATTGTAACCCTTTCACCTTCGGTGACTATACAGCTTTACAGTAACATCAAAGGAGCCGGCTCATATTTTAAGGGGTTAAGGAATTGGTAATGTTGAAGCAAAGAATTTTTATTTGAAAGAAAATGTTTGACACAAGGGGGAAGCAAATATTACAGTGATTAGCCCTCTTCCACCAAAGAATCAATTCTCGTGGAAAGTCATTGGGCCAAATGGTCCCTCCGTGAATAAATTGACTGAACTCAATGGCGGAGCCACGGGGATGTTTGGGGGGGGGGGGTCCCCCCCCACTTTCCTGCAAATATGGTAGTGAAGATTCTTCAATAATCTAGGGTAGGGCTAGGCCCTTAATAAATTTTGTTTCTTAGTTACAAACTGTCTTCAAAGTTGATCGCAAAACAGATTGGACCTTTCTGAATTTTTGTAAAACAGTAGCATTGTTTTCAAAAGGGCGTTTCCATCAATCTGATGGGCGTGGCAAGAACCCTGGCGTCATCTTACCCTCCCACTCTTCGGAGGCTGGCGCCGCCGCTGATTGGACCAAAGAAGACTATCATTCTATATTCCAACACGTGTAAAAAATAATTGAACTTACCAAACAGTCCGCTATGTGTTTACTTCTTTTACCCAAATATAGATATTCAGCATAAGATGTTTTATATCTGAAAATAAACGAGCAAAGTGCTGAGATAAACGTGTCTGAAGCAGGGATTTCAAGGTGATCCATTTGATGTATACAATGAGTGATAAGTGACTTAAATGACAAGGATATATTTGATGGGCGGATGAAATCAAAGAAAAGTAGTGGTGAGAAGCGATTAACACAAAACAGGATGTTGCAGGACGTTTTAAGATCATAAAAAAGATAAAAACGACTTAAGTTTTTTCAAGGCTGAGACTTAGGGAACGTAAAACTACTAATCATGTTGAAATAATTATCTACGTTCGTTTCAATCTTATTGACTAGAGATTGTGAAGCAGTCAGAATAGAGAGAAGCGATTTGTTTATTTTCTCTGGCTCCAAAATCTCTCTAGTTGATAACAAAGATTTACTGGTATATATACCTAACGATCATATGTTGATGACCTCATGACGTGGGAAAGAACGGGTTAGGTTGTGGCGAGAGGGCATGAAGAATGCTGAGCAAGAAAGATGTAAACCTAAAAAAAGATTTTGACGTAAGCAGTAGTTTGTGTAGGAATGTGTGAATGAAGTCAAGGTATGAGTTGGTAGGGAAGAGGAAAATAAAGGAATGAATGGGCATGGAGGAGGTAGTAATTTACGACAAAGAAGAGATGCAACACAACAAAAGATTGCAAAAATACTTGGACCAAGGTCATCGATGTCTGTGGGAAATCAGAATAAACCCGTGGAGGAACCCGACAAATTTAAAATGAGCTTAGTTAAATCAAAAGCTTTTCAAATAGCCCTTATCACATTTAGCCACAAAAAGGCTGCTGCAACATCATAAATAACTGTAAATGTTGGGAAACTTTTCACAGGCTGTAATATACTTGAGGGTCTAAGCTAAATAATAACTGAGAAGAGTCCAAGAGAGAAACATGCATGGCCATTTTAGAACAGAACGCACACACTTTTTTTTGCTATCCCACAATCCTCTAAATCACTAACAACAACAACAACAATTACTGTCCTCCGCAGCGTCCATACATAACTATAACAGAATGAATATAAATTCTTCTTTATTACACAGGCATACAGCATTGGCTTGAAATAGCAGGAGGGCTTTGACAGATTGGCACAAGAAGTCTGGCATACAGTAACTTAATGCGAAAAGAGTGCAACATCTGTACTCTGGAACAATGCTCCATATATTGATAAACGTGAAACCAATTATTTTAATGCGAACCATTAATACTGTACGATCATTATGCAAGAAGTATCGAACACATTTAGTGAGAAAAATTATTTTTACAAGTGCCTTTGATGAAAACCAACTGAATATTACACAAGAAAATAACGCATTCTGCATAACGAGATTCAATCAAGAACTAGTAAAATTGAACTCAAGACGTTGATAAGAATTTCGGCATATTAAAATACGAGGCAAAGTTCAGATCAGTTGACGATGGATGATTATTGATAAGACACTGAAGCCGGAATACCTGACGAATTGATTAACCTATGTTTGACAAAATCCAATCGAAGAGTTTTTAACCCCTTCACCCCTGGACAGGCCATATGGCCCAATGACAAACACCGTAAAAGATAATTCTTCAGGAGGTGAAGTACAAAATATTGTAAATGTTCTTATTTCAGTTTTCTATAATAGTTTACGCTTTCACCTAATTCATTTGACTATGCCCCCCCGAATAGGGCAGTTTTATATGGGATTTAACATTTAAATGAAAAAAATCCGGGTGCGAAAAGGTTAACCAATATAAACGGTTACGAAAATACTTACGCTCCTAATCGAATAGGATCTCGACCAGAGTCTTTTTGCAACGAACCACACATTCCACATACATTAGGGTTTGCATTCTTGGGGTTTCTACCACATTCCTTCCTTTTCACCCCTCTTCCTTCCATTACATGCCTATTCTTTCTGCTCTTAACGTTATCTTTTGATGGCTTGCACGACGAAGAACAATTTGAACTCGTATCAGTGTCCCCACAGTCTTGATTGCTTTCAGAGCTGGAGAAAAAAGAAAAGATTTTTTAAAACTACACCAATCAAAACTTCTATACTTCAATGATAAACAACGAATCTGCTAAATCATTTGTAAAATTGATCTAAACCAGAAAACGTTTCCATAAGATGCTTAGAAATATATTCATTTCCTATTTAATCCTTTCACCCCATATGGCCAAATGAGAAACACCGTAAAAATCAATTTTTCAGGTGGTTAAGTACAAAATATCATAAATGTTTTGATGGCAGTTTTCTATAAAAGCTTACGCTTTCGCCTATTTTATTTGACTATGCTACCCCCTGAAAAGCGTAGATTTTTATGGGTTTAACAGTTAAGTGGAAATAAATCCGGGTGCGAAAGGGTTACGGCTCTTGCACCATGGATACCAGTCATATTCTCCTACGCATGCAGCAGACAGGTGTCAAACTCAATGTGAACAATGCATTGCATAAAAATAATACCAAGATTACTATTAATGTACGATTTTCAAAAATAGCGCTTGTCTAAAATAATGGAAACAAGTTTGATTAAGATAAAAGAGTTTTTACTATGGCTTAGAACTCTTTTATTGGGTAACAACATAATTTCCGTCAAAGAATTAAAAAGTACTCTCTGGCATACTTATATTTGTCAAGCGATGCACGAGCCAGGCATATAAACTCTGTGTCAGGGATTCTAACAATCCGTTGGTAGCGCATTTATTCAGTAATATATTTAGCACGGCTCAGTTCTGTGATTTTGATGTATAGACGTAAACATTCAAAGATAACTGGAATGCTTGATAACACGATTGATGATCCATGCCATAGCTCAAAATAAGTTTCTTCTAGAATCACTGATCACATCATATAAGTTTTGCGATACGATGGTTTTGATCACAAAACTTCAAACACCGCACTTATGGCGGATAAGGAATGAGGCTGTTGATTGTCGATCAATCGATCGTTATCATTTGTATGATCAATCAACTATTTCTGACCTTATTCTGAGCTATGGCATATTTCATCAACCTGAAAACGCAGTACTTTTGAACCAATCAATGCTTTCTTTCGCATTTTAAGCTTCATATTATTATTAATCTAATCGAAATCCGAGCTAAATAGCAATTTGCTACTTCAATACTCTAGTCAAGTAAAATTACGGTGTACATTAAAATGCAATTAGCAACAAATTGAGCATAAAAGGCTGTTGTTAGGAAACAATAAAAAAAGCAGCGTTGCCCGTTCAATTGAGAACCAATATCTCCTCTCTCTTTCTTGCAATGTATAAGATAATTATGAAATTGATGATGACGATGATGATCACTTTAAAAGACTTACCAAACTTTGCTGCCTTTCTGACTCATATCGTCCTAAATAGAAGAAGAAAATTAATAGACGGAACAACGGTTCGAGGAACGAGGATGATAGTGGGTGCTTTAAATCATAAACAGCGGATTAACTACGGTTCTACTCATTTTCTTTTAGGAAACTACATATTCGTAAAATCTGCGCAAAGACAGGCGGTATGATTGGTAAAATATGATGATATGATATAATACGCTGAAAGACAGTCTTTACCTCAGGTTGTTTTGTTATTCGAGGAATTTTGATATTCGGTGGTGGTTTCCAAACCTAAAAAAACAAGAAAATTTACTAACAAATATTATACTAAATCCGACATTAAGAACGTAATATTAATTCAATTTTTCTCAATCAATAGCGACAATAATTGCCTAAATAACAACAATAATCCAAGATCACATTTAGTAAACCCTAATAAGCTCAACTTTGCTATGAGTCAATTTGCCCTAGCACGAAAATTTGCCTGGTTGCTCAGCAGAGACTCAAATAAATCGGAATATTTGGGAGATTAATTCAGCATTTCTGATGCCTAATCTGTTGATCACTATTGTTGCTAGCTCTAATTAGCACCATTTACTTCTTCTGGGAAGAAGCGTAATAACACAAACGAGTTTAGTACGGCAAGAAAAGCGAAAAAAATCATAATTAGTAGCCTGGAAAGAAACGGTTGAATTTTGTAAATATTCAGAACTCTGAAGTGACGTGAAAATCTATCAGCTGTATCACTTTTTGACCCAAACAGTAAAGATATCGTTCTAAAAAACATATACGAAAAGCCTAACTTCTGATAGAAACGAAGTATGGGACCCAAATGTGAACATTTTTATCGGAGGATATTATAAGGTATATATATAAGATATTTGAACAAAGTGAAAAGGCGAAGTCCAGGAAAGTCCTCCAGATTAAAACACTCCAGAAGGCAAACCTTCAATAAACTAATGTCTAGTAGGCATAGCTTGGGTGTGGTCATAGGAGTTTCAATTATTTTGTGTGGACCTTCCTCCAGCTAGTGACCGTGTGGCCGAAATGTTTTCCCAACTTTGGAAATAGGGCCAATAAACTTTACAGATAATCATTTAATTGTTACGAAACAATAAGCACTTAAAATTGAAGAAGAAATAAGAAACTGGAATACTCAAATTAGATGTGTCATCACTGGAAAATATTGATTAGTGAAATGTTGTTACCGTTGACAAATGAGTTAGAACAAATTTTAAGGAGACTTACCGGTCCAGAAACTGAATGCAATTCAGCGACTGATTCACTTTTGACGTCATCTTCCCTTGTATCGATCTTTTCATCTACGAATTCTTCCTCTTCCTCGTTATTTCCAGGAACTCTTTTGAGATGAGATAGATTTATGCTAACAACCAACCTGTTATTACTCGCCCTACTAATGCTAGTTACTGAATTCGGTGTTTTGAATCCAATATTACTATCATCGCTGAACTCTACAATTTGACGTGAACTTGAATCATCCTTTTTATTTTCTTTCAATCTTTTCTGTTTTTTAGAAGACTTAACGCGCATCGGTTCGTCGTCTGTATCACCGTATGAGACAGATGAGGAATTCCGCTTTCGGGAAATCCCTTTCTGCGATTCACTTTTCTTTTTGTTTGGCTCTCTAGTCCTTTCTTTAGGAACACTTACATCCGCTGTTTCAGAGGTAACAGAAGCACCAGCAGCTGGTTCTTTCTTGGCAATATACGAAACAGGAGTACCATGGATATTTTTGCCAGACACTCGGGCCTCCGATTTTGGAGTAGACTTTAATGGTGATGGCGTGCTGATGACATCAACAGGTTCCTCGTCTTCGCTTGCTTTATTTGAAAGTTCTCGCATCAAAGACTTGATTTGTTCAATATCTTTACCACCCGACTGGCGTGGTTTTTCATTTTTGACAGTGTTACTAATCGATTTGCCTTTACTTTTCACCTTATCGTTACCTGCCAACCTCTTTTTCTTACTTGGATATACGTTTATGTCCTTTCCTTTGACATTTGTACGCTTTTGTGGTTCCGCATGATTAACGCTGTTGTCTAATCGTGGTGCTTTCTTGCCCGGATAGCGAACCTTTGACAGCGGAATCTGAACTCTTAACTGACCAGAGGTTGAAGCCTTTGCTGTTCCTGAAGCTTCCTTCCCACTTCCACACATAAGTTTTTCCAGATTAACGTACGGTAAATCGAAATTTTTCTTATTAGGTGAGAGGATTTTCATAAACCATTCTTGTTCTTTGTCCTTCTTACTTTGCATTTTATTATGAATTGGCGTCGACGAGCTGTTCCTGCGACCACCAGTACTAACGAATCCCTCATTATCCTCACTCTCAGTATTTGACTTCCTTGGAATCCTTTTCTCGCCTTTCACTTTCTCTTTATGAAACGATTTGTCACTGCCAAAGCCCGAGGGGGGAGTTAAATTTAGCGAGTCTAAATTCACAGTAGATGGCGCGGATAGGTCATCGGGTTCTTCCATCGGTAGCTTCATCGGGTCGAAACGGACAGGACTTCGTCCAATATCCATCATATCCACAAAGCTTTCTGGGTCGAAATGTGGCGGAATCAAATCATCAGGTTTTTCAAATATCAAACCTTCGTACAAATTATAAGGAGATGATTCGTAAACGCCGTTCGTAAGTTCCTGATCAACATGCACAGCACCATCTGTCCTTGAACTGTTAGCAACATTATCGATATTTTTTGGTGATACTGCGCTGTTTAGACTTTGTCCCATACCAGAAACCGATGGTAGCAAATCCATACGAGATTGTTCCTCTAACGTCACCATTGCAGGAAGTTCATTTGCTATTGGTGATATCTCTGCCTCTTTCCTGACATCTTTAGAAATACTATTTAATGGAGAGACCTGTTTTTCTAACTCTTCTTCCCTCAGAACCTTGTCCTTTGGGGTTAATTTACCAATAGAATTCAGCTGTCCATGCCTAATTTTTGGTGTTGACTGTAAAGGTGAAGTGACGGTGGTCGGTTCGTTATTGAAGTTCGAGTTCGATGGTCTTTTGAGGCCTTTTCGACCACTGCCGACTGCATGTTCTTTGCTCTCATTCTCTGAATCTGAACTTTCGCTGTCCGATGAAGACTCCGAGCTACTACCTTCGCTTGATGACGATGACGAGGCTGACAAACGGCGTTTTCTAAAAGAATAAACAACACTCAGAACTACAATAAAATAGCGAGATTTCAGTCACAGCCCCTAAAAATATCTGTGAGAATTACTCCCTTGTAACAATGGTCGTGTGGTCAAGAACTTTTTCCTACCCCGGCCCCCCCTAGTTGGCCTTTTCCGTTTAGCAACCCATTAACACCCTTCAAAATAACTATGCAGCAATAACATTCCCTTTACTTTTGAAAAATAAAAGTTCTAATGAGTATCAATATTTGTGTGTTGAAATTAACAGAATTGAATTGAATTTTATTGAATTGAATTTAATTTAATTGAATCAAAACGAGCATGAGCTATGCAGCTACTATGAATATATTTTGATAATCAAGTTAGTCTGAAATAAATAATGCAGCTACAAATCAATCAGTTCATAAAAACTTACGTAGCGCCTAGCAGTTGTTCTGCTTTAGAAATACGATTTCGCTGCAAAAGAATAGTAATATGTATCATCTGTTTAGGTAAGCAAGCGAGCATATTTATCATAAAATATTCATACTTTTACTGTTAGATTAAAAAGAAGTGATGCGAATAAGTGTAAACAAATAGTTATGGATGAAGCGAAAAACAGAGCAGCACACAGCTCTCTATACAACTTTTTCGAATGAACTGGGATATGTGCTGTCCGTTGCTGGTTATACCAGGTTCTCTTAATTTTTCGCCGCGTCAACACGATAATGTGGTCATAAACGTCCTCAACCACATACTCTTCGTGACGCAAGCACTTTACACTCTTATTACATAATAACAGCCAGTAAGCATAACTCTTGTACCTTCTTCTTAATCATTCGATCCGACCCGCCTGTTACTAGCACGGACATTCCTTTATTCGCCGAATCTTAAATACTCTTGCAACTGCTGCAAATTTTACAAATAAATAATCAGAGGAGTAAATTACAATAATCAGGATAAAGATTCCGATGTAGAAAAAAACTAGAAGGCAAAAAATGATTGATTTCATCGAACTGATGCCATTTAAGTAACAACTATTATATTCGTCTTTTGCTTAACCCATCTCGAGATCCTGCCTGATATAAGCGATATACACTATGCTACCTTCATCCTTATGTGGTACGAAAATGTTACGGAACATAAAAAATCGATTTAAACTGAGCCAAAACGTGCGGCATTCAAAAAGAAGATCAAAAAGGGGATAAATGCACCCGCAAAATTCGCCGATATTTCCATAATTTTTTGTAAATAGTTGATTTAAATCATCGTGGTAAACATCAGCTGTAAATATGGATTAAATAAAATGAAATGTATTGAGGATTACATTATGCGAGTATTGTGACACAGGTATCGGTTTTGCACCTATTAGAAAGTGGGTAAATTTTTGCACCAGTAAGGATCTGGAAATGCTCCTCCACAGTTCATACGCTTGGATCAACATCAATTGATACAGATTCACAAATATGCTTTTTGACTAAAGCGACAAGTCAATATCATTGTTGTGTACGAAGAATGAATACATGATGGGGGCAGTTTTGAGGAATTTCCGTAGGGGTATCCATCTACCTTTTCATCCACAAACACTTTTGCTTACTTAACCAAAAGATGGTCATTTATCCATTTGAAGTTTTGCGCATTTGGCTCGAAAAACACCACAAAAGTATAGATGATCTTGCGGACCCTTTCTGTTTTCCGAACATACACCTTTTTCGGCTAAGAACTGAGAGTTTTGTAGTTGAAATGTTGTGTGAATCCAAATTCAAGAAATTCTCTCGATGACACGTGATAGAATATTTGCGTTAAGGCTTGCATCTGGCCATAGATAGTTTCTTATTAAAGTGTTTAGATATTTCTATGCCAAGCAGTTGCCATATAATAACCATATATACTGGGAAAGCCATTGTAATTTTCAAAGAACCTTAATGGTCTGGCTGACTCATTTGCTTTGCTGTTGTAGAGATTGGTTGCCAAAATGATACAGAAAGCATTCATCATTCTTTAAGTGATAGAAGTTTCTCGTAAGAACGAAAAAATTTATGAACATATACAAGCGGAACAGTTTGAATATTCTCCTGCCGTAAATGACTTTGGGATTTTGAATCATTATGGGGATGAGAAAAAACTTTTATTGTTTTTGAAATTGGACAACATCATTCATCGAACACCTTGACATGGCTGTATCGCAAACATCATCATCATAATCATTATGCGCTCATTTCTTTCTATACATTTGGCTCTTCAATTGTTACCAAGTACCATGTCTCGGTCATGCTTCGTACATCTCAAAAGCATTGCTATTTTTTCCATATTGACTGCAAACTCGATGGATAGCATTTGGCAAATTAACTGTGTAAATACAACCTTAGTTTCTCGTGTGCTGCATATGGGGCCGAATCAAGCCACCTCTGAACAGGGGGCAAGAAAGACAAAATTTCCGACAAGTTCCGACCTATTTTCCGACAAAACTTCCGACGATTAACTGCAAAAACAATAGACCTATTGTTTAAAGAACATTAGCTTAATGTTTAATCTATTGTTTAAATCAGGTCAAATTTCCGACGAAATGGCATTTTGTGGTCCTTGAGGGGGGGGGGGGGCGCTCTGGCCCCCATTGGCTTCGGCCCTGGCTGCATATCACTTTCTAATCTACAACACGAAAGAAAGACTTACACACTTAATCGACGGATAGAAAGTTCCATTAGAGCCCTTGAGTCTTGCTCTCATTAGCCGCCCTGCAGCTTTCACATGACAAAGCTTGTATGTGTATGTGAACGACGTCAAATCCTGATCGTCACCTATCATCGCTAAACACAGCTAATCATTAATCGCTAATCGCTGATCACAGGTCCCCGATCATCGACAAAGAGGTTATCATTGTTCATGACTAATTCCGATGCACGAGAAATGGATCACCGACCGTTGCCGATGATCAACCTCGATCTAAAGCCTGTAGAGCCTCTGTTCAGGTATCGATACTTCAAAATGACTAAAGAGTGAATCTGGTATAAATACCTCATTATCGTCATCAGATTCGTCATCACTCGTTGTTATCAAATCGTTCTTCAAAATCCTTCAAATAAGATTAATTACTTTTAAAAACCTACCTCAAGTGCAAATAAGAGTATTGCTAGAAATACTTTGCATTTGGTACGGGATTGAAATGCAGATAATCCTAGATGGATCAACTAAACAACTATCAATAGTGGTTCTTTAGGAACCAAGCATAAATGCTGGATACGTGTTTCTTCAACCTGAAAACTGACCTGCCCAATACGTAACAATGCGAAATACGTAACACTCACTAACAATCAAATTTTTGCCTTTTGGTACAAGTTTCAAGGAAATTTGTAAAACATTTTCACATAAATTAACTTCTTTTACACTTCCTAGTTTAGCATTTCAATTGTTAATTAGTTCCTTGAAAATGACATTTTCGATAAAATTCAGCGTCAAATGTCTTCTATTCACAGTTTAGAGATTAAATATATCTGCTGTTTTATAGGTTAAAAAACATGTATCTTTATAGTTTTGGTTTAAGATAAATTTCTTATTTAAAATCTTTGGCAATCGCTGTCAATTAGCACTGTGTCAGCCATCCTTTTGGGATTAGATTTGCACCCTTACACATACATCTTATTGTAAACCTCGTCATTTTTGACAACTCCATCGAAAATACGCATATATAAGCCAATTGTAAGCTGAATTTGATTTCAGCGAATAAATGAGGTTACTTTACTTAGCGATAGGATTCATCAAAGAAAAATATCTTGAAAATAAAAAGTTAATAAGCCAAATAGAGACTCACTCGTCAGTTTTGCCGCGATTGTGTTCTTCACCTGCAAACATGATAGAAAATTTAAACTGATTGCTTCGACGCAAAAAACCAGCTAAATTGCTAATCAAATGTCAAAAGCACAGACTACCATCTGCTTTTATTACAGTAACTGTTAATCTCATTAGTAAACTTTTCAATCGTCCTACGAAATATGAGAAAAATTCTTCAACGTTGTATGTCATTATTAAACTCCAAGTGCATGTCGAAATGGACCGCATCTAACGCTACAATGTCATATCGATCGGCAAAACGATAAAAAGCTTTGCAGCGATCCCAAACATAGGACATAAGCATAGTTTAGTTAACAAAGGAGATAAAACGACTTATTCGACACAGAGGTATTAATTTAAACGGTGGATCACACTCTTCTGTTGACATCATCGCCTTTAAATGTTATCGCTTGATAAAAATCTAGTCTAAACATTTTGCTCGCAAAGGAAATAGACATGTTGATTTCGGTCAGAACTTGGAAGGAGATGATGATGATTTAAGCAAAGGATTAGACAACAGCTGCAGATATGCCGATGATTTACAACATTTTTAAAACGAATTTTTTTTTTTTTAAATAAAATGCAGTACTAGGATAGGCAAAACCTTCACTTGTTCATTCATTGATCAATTCATTCGTTCTTTTTTACAAACACAGACACAAACACACAGAGATACATCCAGATGCTGGCGAGTTTTAATTTCTCAGGATATTTCTTAAGATTATGATGTTCCTGCCTGCATTGCAAAGGAGAAACCCTGGTTCCTCGCAGAGTTCGACTTTGAAACTGTCTAGTAACATATATATTAATATATTGAAGATAACTATTCAGCGGTCTGCTATAATAGTGTTCGATACAGTCGTCTGAACATCGCATAAAGCGTGAACTGTAAGTTCAAACTCAAACAGTCATGTTCTGTCATTAAGTTTTACATAGAAATATACAGGGTAAAATTTAACAGCTTAAAATCTACTGAATTACAATCAGCCCTGTTCAAACTAAATTATGAAATAAAATGGTACATAGATCTATTAATTTTACTTTGCGATAGATCTAAGAACGTTTAGGTATAGAAATTCTTTAGATTGCTTAACAGGTTTAAGCAGTGAGCCATTCTGTATAATTTTTTGCAAAACCATGTATTCTTTATGTACGGCATGTACATTTTATGAAATAGTCCCAGGTGGGGTATGATGATATATCCACGTAAGAAAGGTCCCTAATCCACAAAAGCATTCATGTCCAGGATAAAAGCCAGGCGGGATAAAAGCGAGGAGACAACCAGAGTCGTTTCATTAATATCTAGCATGTGAGAATTTGATAACGTGAAATAAAGCATTGTTAATTCTACTATTTAAGGAACAGATCTTAGTGGTCTTGATATCATTCTAAAGTTTCACCATTGTAATCAAGCGGTTATTTGAGTATCACCAAACAGCCTAATCCAATTCTAATTGATACCGTTCATTTATCAAATCCCATACTTTGTATCACATTATCATCATTCAGTCACTTTCTTAAATAAGGAATTGCTCAATTCGAAATACGTTACTGATCATTAAGATAGGCAAGGCCATAGAACTGTACTGTACTAATGGTTACAGAAAAGGGATCTAATAAGTAAATAAACAAATAGATAAATAACTATCAAATAAATGAATAAATAAATTAATTAATAAATTAATCAGGCATTTTAGCAGTAAGAGTTCGGTCCAGGACCAAGTTAAAAATGAAAATAAAACAATCAAATAAACGGAGTATGTACGAGTGGTAAACCTTACATAGGCCTGAAAGTTAACCCTCGTTAATAAAAGAAAGAAAGAGAGTCTTTGTTATCGAATCCTTACAAGCAAGGGTCTCTGTGTGCTATGAGACATGGTACCGTCATATTTTCTAGATTTTATGAATAAAGCTCAATGAAAAGTATGAAATTTAAACTCACTTGGTATCGATGCTGCATTTGCATTATCCTAAGATAAAAAAAAACTCAATTTAACAGGGAATTTCCTTGAAACTTGTACCAATAAATTAAATGTACATGAATAAATATAACTAATCCAGTATCAGTGCTCTCTCCATTATTGTTTAAAAAGATATTAATGCTTTGGCACTGCAAAAATTTTGTGAGGGATGTTATTTATCAACCTGCTATTTTTTCTTAAAAAATTAAAGAGGTTTTCTATCAGAGGAAATATGAAATTTCCCTAGCCCGCGAAGGGTTGAGCAACATCATCGCAAAACTCTTGAGGCAGAATCATGCGCAGCTCTAGAGGCTAAAAAGTTTGAAAGTTCTCAAAACAACTTTGCAATAGAATCCTAAAATAAAAGAGAACACGTTTCGGATTTGCTTCTAAGCTTTTTATATCCCTTTTACGGAAAAGAAAGCGAGTTTTTGCGTACTTCTCTTCAAATATTAAAAAAGAATCATGTGGGTATCAAGCATTTCGAAGCTTTCAAACTTCCAATGCCCACACCTTTGACGTAGAGTTCGGGGTCAGGTCAACGAATTTTTCAGTTCTATTCATAATATAAATGCTCGCACCTGGAAGTCAACTGGAATTTCTCACGAGGATAGAATATTTGATACTAATCAGGGAGAAAATTTATTAGTGGGAAAATCTTTTGAAGGTTGATTTGAATCAGGTTTTAATATACATCTTAGATTCAAGTTATCTTCAATTCTGCAAAAAATTGTACCACCATCTGCCCAACTATTGGGTATCTGGTTCAGGTCAATTGCTGACTAGATATTGAAGAAATTAGACTCTCCATTTCTCAGGAATAACCATTTCTCGCTGACGGTGATTTGGCCAAATAGCCCTTCGCAGATGAAAGGGTTAAAGGTTATTTGGTCTCTGTTAATTTCAATATATGTATAAGAGGGTCTTGGAGGGCTTTATCTGTTGTAGCAAAAAGACATACAATTGAGATTCTGTGGGTATACGCCTTTTATAACGCGAGGAAAAGTTGAGCAGCCTTAGCTGCAGTCATTTTAACATTAAACTACTGCGAGCTCAGCAAAGAACCTGAAAGTATGAAAACAATTTTTCATACTTTGCATGTGCTACTAAACACTTCAGCCTTTGGTTCGAACCTTGGGTCAAAGAATCATAGCTGGTGTATTATTTATGAAACCATATCAACGGTTAGAATATAAATAGAATACATTTAATGACTATCAGATATTGTTCGAACCTTGGGTCAAAGAATCATGGCTGGTGTATTATTTATCAAACCATATCAAAGGTTAGAATATAAATAGAATACATTACACCAGGAACTCTTATCCTGCTTGGAAAGAGTTAAGCACCTTATAAGCACTTTGTAAGCACTTTATAAGCAACTCATAAGCACCTTGGAAGCACCTTGTAATCACCAATAAGCACCTTGTAAGCACCTTGTTAGCAACTCATAAGCAACTTATAGGCAACTTGGAGGGCTTGAATCTCAGACATTTTAATCAGAATTGAGAGGTGGGTTCGAAGTCAATTCTGTGATAATAAAAAAATTTGAAAATTTGACGAATACAAACAATAATTACCTTTGCCACAGGAAGATGCGGGAAAGGAAATCTAGTGTCCTGTGACTTGACTGGGGTTTGTATGTCTGTTAGCGGTGGCAGAACTTCGGTCATTTCCTGCAAAAAATAAGGCAAATGTGGTTATGATATTTCGTTAAGTTATGCAATAGTAACAGCCCCCTTAACCGTTGCTGTGAACGTGAGCTAGCACGCTATAAAGCAATACTGGGCGCTTAAGAAATCACTGCGTGAAATTGTTCTTCGATGGAAGCTTATTATTAAGCGAGTTACGTTACGAAAAAAATTAACCAGCATCGTTTGACTTCCCCACAGCCTAAAGTACATGAAGATATCTATTTAAAGCGCAAAAGCAAATAATGGAGATCTCTAGTCAAAATCCATATAAATTCAGTGACCAAGAATGATAATCAAAAACGTCTGATTGCAATCATGCGCTGATAAGATCCTGCGAAATCTCACAATAAACTGTCAAAGTCCCCGATAAGACAGAGGAAACCACTTGCAAGCCCATTATAAATGGAAAAATAAATAGTCAGATACACTGCTAATAACAAATGAAATCAATAAAGCCAAAGATTTTTTTGTATAAGATACCTTTTTAACAGATACTGTTCTCAAAGAAATAAATTCCATGATCGTGATTGAGTTGATCTCGAGATGATGATGATTGATGATGATTGATGATCATTGGTGATGATGATGATGATGATGATGATTGATGATGATTGATGATGATGATGATGATGATGATTGATGATGATGATGATGATAATGATGATGATGATGATGATGATAATAATGATGATGATGATAATAATGATGATGCATAGTTTCTTTTAAATCCCTTCAAAGAATCATCTTCAATCAAATTAGGTCGTCTCATACGCTACTTCGGGCACGCCGGAGCCGGGGCTGGGGGGGGGGGCTGTAGCCCCCTCCCTTTTTTGCTGCTATGTTATGTTGAAGGAACGTTTCTGATCGCACTACATGAAGGGCAGATTGACCTATGCTTATTGCTCGTGTTTTTTGCCATTATCCTCATCACAAAGCTTGGGCACATCGACTTCTAGAGAGCACCAGCATAAACTTGAGTTACTACGCCCAATCTTCAAATCCCCTCACTCGAAAATATGCTCCGTTGTCCCTGTACTTTATATATTGTGTCCCACCCTTATTCTAATAAATCTTTTTGATCTCATGGCTACATAAAAGGATTTGTCTGCGCTATAAAACAAGAAGCAGTTGGATGTGTATGGAACCCAGTGTTTGATGTACAGGGCCCCTCTGTATGGAACCCATTCCGACTGAAAGTTTGGTAGGTGGATTGTTCAAAGAAAGAAAGGAAGGCTGTAGCATCGTTGTGGGAATATTTCGTCTCCATTCGGGGCAAACAAAATTAGCTTGCTGAACGCAGGAGGGAGAATAACTTATATCAACAATCTAATAAAAACTCCACGTTGAGCACTAACGACCGTTACTTAGTGTGATCAAAAATCCCTGAAGCGTTTGGCAGCTATGCCTCTGAGGAGAGGAGTACTCGGCATACGAAAGCATAAATATTTCAAAGATATAGTGAGAACACGATTCGGTTGTTGGGAACACAACAGAACACAACACAGTTCTGAGTGAGAACACAACTCAAACCGCCGTTCATTTTCAAGGCATAATACCAAGGTGGACTAACGACCTTGCGATAAGATGGTATTGTGGTTACGGTGCGATTAGCGCCATCGAAGTCCTTCAAAAGTCCGGAATAAACAACTAAGTTTTTCAATCACCTCTTATTCACTTCTCACAAAACAGCATGTGCGCAACCACAACATTAAAATGAATTTGTTAATATTGCATGTTGTGTGTTGTATGCAAAGACAAACATTGGGCTGAATGATGGAACACTCAAGCGGGCTGTTCTGAGATATCAAAGGTAAGGAGGTTCAACGTACCTTCCTTTAGTGGTCGTGGGGGGCTTTGCCAGATTGTCAAACATAAATAAAGATAAATGTCCAAACGCTATTCTTCTATGAGAAGAGCGTATTGTTAACAAGAGGACTTAGCTACTAGACTCTGCTTAAAACCCCTAGTATATTTTGTGTCTCTGGAATAAAATGTTCTTTGGGAAAATTTTTCTCTTCTGCAGTATAAGTGAATCATCCATGACCATCTAGGTGTGGTTTAGAAAATCATTGTTGTAGATAAGGGATGATATTGGAAGGAAGTGGTTAAGTAAACGGATGTCTTCGTGTTTGATGGTAAAGTAATGCGTTCTGCAGGTGAAGCTTTCGAGAGATCTTATCGAAACAGAAAAACACTTTTCAATGTTCAAGCCTTGCAGTGTTAGCTGGGTCAGAAAATCAGCATCTGTAACATCCCATGTCGCAGATACAAAAAAGAATTAAAATCTCAACCCAATGATATGCGGAATGCAGTTTATAGGTCCGTGGATCTTTCAGGAAATACTATTTAAAGGCAAAGGCAGGCGCCCCGAATAACAAATTTCATTATGAGGAGGGTGCTTCGGACAGGTACAAGGGTCCTTGCCACCGCAGAGGTCCTTGAAATTAGAACAAATCGTCAAAGTATGCAATGTGAGCATCGCACAAGACTTGACATCAATAAAATGTTATTGACGATGAGGCCTGTTTGGCATCACACTAGCTCCGTATTTCCTGGTATCTATGAAGAATTTCTAAGAAATAGGATGGCAATGAAATCATCATTGCAAACAATGACACGTTTCTTCAACTGTCATTTTTCCCTCACAGCCAACACCAAGCTTCACACTGTAGAAATGATATTTTCAAAGCTTCATTTTAATATTACTCATTGGTTAGATAGAAACACAGGCATACGAAAAAGGACATGGTTCTGATAGCATGTTGATCCAATAACATTTTGCACCAATCTCATTTTGAAGTTGCCGTGCAAGGTTTTATTCTTGAGCCATTTCTTTTTATTCTCTCTGAACACTCTTCAACAGTTGAATGACGTCTTCAGAAGCGGTGGACCATTCAAAAGAGCTATCGGGCCATTCGTCCAACTAGTACATACACAGGCAAGAAGGCCTGTTGAAAAGCACGAACGAAGACAATCTTTCAAACCTCAGCTAACATAAAAAGCATTGCAAAGCTATTGGGTAATAATTCCAATATAATGTCATGGCTCTCACGTTACCCCGGTCACTCCTTGAATACAAAATTTGCCTCCTCTATCATCATTAACGACAGACGTTGGTTCATTCGACGGGCTTTTGATTAGCGTTGATTTACACAGGCTGATCTGCAAAGAATACCAAATCCGAGGGGTTCACCTATACATAAAAAGACATTTTGCTATGGGTTGACTAGTGACATATAAAACGGTAAAGCCAAATACCAGACTTATTTAACACGCCGTCTATTGTCTGACCAGTATTTGTGGGTTGGCCTATTATCCCACACAATCGACTTAAAGGCTTGGGCTTAACATGCAGAATGACAACTACCAATTCGAGGCCAAACCGGTCAACATCTCGCACGTGCAAACATTCTACTGTGGCCTCCGAACAACAGACGAATCTCCCGGGAAGGAATGCTTAAGATAGCTTATCAGGGTAATGTATTGCGTAACCATGATTCTAATGTTTGAAAGTAACAGTTTGCAAGTATTAGCGCCATCCAATCATAAGCAAATACCAAGTCAGGATAGTGTACCAAGCATTTCAGGAGCTTGTGCTTATAAAAGTTAGCGCTTAAGCTTTCGTAATTTTTGCCTATGGTGCTCCTAAAAATGCTCATAAAAAGTACATGACAAATTAATAAATGTAAAAACAAATGTCAGATTCAGTTACCAAAGAACAAAATGTGCGTGTCAGCAACGACGTTTCCAGTGAAAGGTGTCTGTTTGACAAATGCGTTTAAAAGGAACTAAACTTGAGACCTCTGACCTCTGAGAAAAGCCAGTTTAGAGTTACGGCCATCGCAACGGGGAATGTAGCAGAGGCATTACTGACGCAAAGACCACTGCGCCCATGGCTTACAGAAAAACAGACCTTGCTGCTCTTGGGAGGCTCTCGCAAAAGGACGGATAGGGTGTGGGATAGGGTGTGGGATAGGGTGGTGGGATAGGGTGGTGGGATAGGGTGGCGGGAAAGGATGGCAGAATAGGGTGGCGTGAGGGGCGTGACTCCTTTGGAACGAAAGGTTTCTTCAAAATCGAGTATCCGGGGCATTTAATAGCATTTTTTCGACTAAATTTCCATATTTTCCAACATTTGAAGAATGCCACGCTTACTTTTCAACTATTTGTCCTGACCCCCCCCCCCCCTACAAAGACGCACCTTGAAAGAATTGGCTTCTTGTAGGGCAAAAATGGAAGATAACAGGCCATTTCCCACCAAATAGATACTTCTTCACGTTATCGCAGGGCAAAGCGAGATTGTTGCAGTGCAAAAGTGCCGTCAGTCTCCTGATACAAACAATAAAGGGACGCCTCTTGTTGAAAGTCTCAAAACAAAAACTCCTCTGTCTAGAGATCACTGAGACATCTCTATTAAGACTGTATGGTATTTTCAAATCTTCTCAACCATTCAGGCTTTGGCAACACTTTTTGATCTCGCGACGCTTGATCAACTTTTTATCTACAGCTTAGCTTGCAAGGTCAGTTGTGCAAATAATCTCGCCAGAAACAATAAAACCCGATGATTTACATAGTATATATTTGTTTCCTTCGTCTTTTACCGATATTAGAGAGTATTGGAAAATTGATTTTGAAAAAGATCATAGCGATTTTGATACCAAAAGACGCAGGGCTTAACGGTATTACTATAATTACAATTATTTTGGAGCTTGATGACATCCATGTCTTTTCCGGCTACGGTGGACAGAACACTTTTATGTAACTAACTTTGTGTTGTTTTTATATGAGATATAAAAAACTATTATTTTACTAGTTTTTAAAACCTATTCAATAATTATAGGAATTTGTAATTAGCAGGGAAAGCTTGGAACTAAGTTAACGATAGACGAAAGAACATTAGCAGCTTTCAAAAACTCCTAAGAGCACATCCATTTAGTACAGACGTAATAAAACTAGTTAATATCAAGCCAACTCTTTATAAATAAATTGTAATATAAGGTTCCGTAAAAGGTATTTAATTTAATTTAGTTAACCTAGATATTGGACGTAATAACCTTCGTAGGTTTTGGTACATGAATGCATAGATAGATAGATAGATAGATAGATAGATAGATAGATAGATAGATAGATAGATAGATAGATAGATAGATAGATAGATAGATAGATAGATAGATAGATAGATAGATAGATAGATAGATAGATAGATAGATAGATAGATAGATAGATAGATAGATAGATAGATAGATAGATAGATAATGTCTAGGACATGTCATACACCAGTGCATGGCTAGCTGGACGCTCTACCAGAGGCACCATATGGATAATAATCAAGTTTATGCTACCCAATAGAGTAAGAATGAATTGTGTTCTTTTAGATGATGGTTCTGTGATGCTCAAGCATAAAAAGGGGGTCACACCAAGCGGGAATCATAAGCCGCTGTTAATAAAGCAAAACAGAATGGGGGCTCATGCATAAATCCATCCCCCGTGTTTAAAGGGATCATTTGGCAACAATGTTTGATTGTATTCACTTGGGCGAAAGCAGAGTACTGCGATAAAGTTTAATGAAGCGCGAGATAAAATTTCACCCCCATGTAGCCCTGACTAATACAGCTCTTTCGTTTGTTCAGGAGTCTGGATCCTGAGAGGAAGTTTAATTACGCGCGAGATAAATTGAAACCCCTTGTAACCCCAACTAATACAGCTCTTTCGTTTGTTTTGGAGTTTGGATCCTTGAGAACTTCCCGATCAAATCTAATCTACAGCCTTATATTTTTCTCTCAAAACCACACAAAAGAATTTCCGAAGGTTATTAGACAGCACTTGTCTCGCTGATGTTTGGGAAACAGCCAAAAAGAGATGAATTGCCTGTGTTTTGTTAATCGAATAAAAATGGAAAATGCAGTGGCCTTTAACGTTTTAATTCCTTTCTGAGAAATAATTGCATTGGTTTTATTGAGATTTATTAAGAAAGTGAAATAAATTTGTTTGTGCCTATGAATTTCAAGTCTAAAGTACGCAATTTTTTAAAACGACAATGGACACGTATCCTTTTAAAACAAATGAAAAGCTAAAATATAAAGACAATTAGATCTTGTCAGATGAATAATTAATTTCTTACAAAATCATTAAAAATAGAGTGTAAGAGGTAAATAGCATAGAGCGAAACGCAGTCAAGTTATTTCCTGTAGGCAAATGAAATTTTTATCGCTTACCTTTAAAATACTTTCGATTTTGTTCGGATGAGCTTTCTGCGTCTGTCGGATAAAAATTGTCATAATTATTGAATTTGTTGACGGTACAGCTGTGATTTCTATCACCAGCCAAGTTCGGGCACTTTGCACAAAAATTCTTTCCTCAATTAATAAAATAATAATTTTTAATTTCGTTCGTTAATTGATGCAACGCCACACGTTAGAAATTAGCCGCGAAAAAGTTCGACTTTCGATGCAAACTCCACAAAGAATTCTTGCAACATTGTTGAGTTTACGTTCCAGTAATTCCCGTTCGTTCTACGTCCGTCTTTCTTCAAACTCAACTTCATTTACATTACAATGCAAGATTAAAAATTCAGACAATAACATTTGAGGTTGTAATCCGAACGGTAAAACAATGACTCGAGTAACCAAAGCATCTTGGGTAGCATTAACATGTTTCTATCACAAGTATACGCTTTTTCAATATTGGAAATTCGACATCGGCTGGGTTCTTATTTCTGGAGGCAGACGTTTTTGATGGGAAGGTGGCTTTAAAGATGGTAGCATTCAGCTCTCAATAAGTAAAGAACGTTCTGGCACCTGAGAAAATTACTGAAATTTTTTTTTTGTTTAAGGAGTTACATTTCATTTCTAACAAAAACAAATAGCTGGATTGAAAGTTTTACTGGTAAACTAAGGCATTCTACTCAATTTTCTCACAAATGCCATTCTTCAAAAAACTTTACAAAGCCAAAAATATTGGGATAAAATGGTAAATTCTTGTTGAAAAGTCCCAAGATCGTTTCAGCATTAAATTCCTGCAACTGATAAGAAATTGTGCGCACTGTGGTCATTTCTAAACTTCAACCTGAGATGTGCAAAACTCTTATAGTTTTCCTGGCCATCAAATAAAGAAATTCTACCAACCTACTCTCAATAATGCCCATAATTTAAACACAAATATACCAATTGTCGATGAATTCAAGCAAAAATATTATGACTAAAATCTGAGAAAATTCGCGCACGTTTGTGGGCTGGGCTGTTTTCGAATTGCTTATTAAAAATGCATGTTTCTCTACAAAATAATACAATGACTCGACGTTTGATTAAAAGAAATAAAAGATAATTTCAAGACTTATTCATAACGATTCAGTCAGCACGTAGAAATCGACGCCGTATAACTAAATATTTCTTGCGTGCCTCGAATAGGATGCGTTGAGTTACGTTTTCGATACCGTTTTCTACTCGAACTATAGAAGGGCTCGAACCAAAAACTAGAAGACTTCAAGATTCTTGACGATAAAATGCAACTCACGTACAACCAAAATTTTTTTAAAAAAGTTTGCAAACAGTTAAGTATTTTTGAATTTAAAAGTTTATAATCAAGACCAAGATACAAAGAAAACCCTAAAAACACACCAATTAATACCAAGTTGCTCCAAATAAAGTGCTTTTCATAAATTCATGCTTTTCATAAGAATCGGGAGCGGCATGGCAAAAATAAAGGACCAGGGAAATATTTATGAGAAAGGAACCGGTCTAATTTGATCTCCGTTTTGATGCACCAATTTCTTATTATGCAAGAGAATTCCCAGGATTTTTAGTAGAAACCGGGAAAATGTATCAGTGTCCTTGTTGGCGATATGTCGGGCCTTGATTTGCCAGAAAAATAAGCAAAAATGAAGATCATGCCAAGCGCAGATTAAAATTAGAAAAAATCGGCGCAGAGTTTTTGCTACAAAGCCAATGGTTTTTATTTAGCGCGAAATAAATTTCTTTTGCATAGACTCCCTTTCCAGTATCAACATTGGGAAATCAGCGGATTGGGAAAACGGTGAAAGTCATATATATATTTTCATTAAATCGTTAAATCCGGATTAAAAAACCTGATTCGGTTGAATACCTTTATCAATGCTCTGTTGTTATAAAACTACAATCCGCAAACTTCAACTGTATTCATTGCTACGTAGAAATATTTTCCTCTGAGCTTGCAGGCAAACAATGCAACCCTATCAATTGTGTACTACATGTATGAAACAGGTCCATTCATGTTATCTGTGCTTTGTCACGTTCCCTTAAGGTCTCAACACAAACTTAATCATAATTTTCACAAATAAAGGATTACTTATTCTAATAGTCTCATTTTTATTTGATTGACCTGAGCATAGACGAAATGAATAACGTCAAAGACAACCAAAGGTGACTAAAAATATTCCATAATATTAGCAAACGAACGTCATTGCGGATAGAAACGTGTTTTAGAAATACAACTGCTCCGCTGAGCCTGTCCTTTATTATGTTCTTCCTTGGAGGCTGAATAAACACAAGATGTTAATATTAGGCAAAGTCGACCGACTGTCAGAAATGTTTTTTCAGCTTTATGTTGCTTGAATTAAATAAATTGAAATGAAATAGAGGAGGGTGATTTTATTTTAAGGTAATGAAACTATCATTTAAAGTGATTAAGTTAATGTTTATCAAGTAATGTATGAAATAATAAATAGGGAAATGATATTGATGTGATGCGCTCTCTTCTGATGTGATGTGATGTGATGTGATGTGATGTGATGTGATGTGATGTGATGTGATGTGATGTGATGTGATTGATGTGATGTGATATTGTTATATCATGTTATGTTTTGTTATATTATATTATATTATGTTATGTTATGTTATGTTATGTTATGTTATGTTATGTTATGTTTTGTTATGTTATTATAGGTTATGTTGTGTTCTGTTATGTTATGCCATGCGATGTGATGCGTTGTAATGTAATGTGATGTAATGTAATGTTGTGTAACGTCATGTAGTGTACTGTAATGCAATGAACTGTTATGTATAACAATGTAATGTAATGAAATGTATTGTGATATTATGTGATATAATCCATTTAATGCAATTTAATATAATTTAGTTTGATAATATGAGGTATGATAATGCAGTACAAGATATACGAATACAATGTATTTCAATTAAATGGCATGCAATGTACTACAATTATATAATGCTGCTCTTAAGGGTCAAAAATGCTTTAGAAAGACCTCGTTCCTTCCTCATTTTCAGATCACACCCTTTTCTCTGATTTACTTTGCTTAGCACATCTTGCAAAAGTTTCTTATAAATCTTTGATTGAATTTTCGCTGTTGTTACAAACCTAAGCGTAGTGCAATGGAATTGGGAATCACCACCCTACTGATGTGTCATTGTCATTGGTTAGTATGTCATGTCGTTGTATACATCTACATTTACCAACTTCTGCAACCCTACTACTTCACTATAAAACCTTACAAAAACAACAAAATCGAGCAACAAGAGTAGCAACAAACAGTCTTTTTGACGCTCCTCCTGAGCCACCTACAACAGCTCCATTGGCTCACTATTGAATAACTAATAGAACTAGAAACAATTAAGGTTGTATACAAGGCTCTCCATGATGAGACACCCCTATACATGAAAGAACTGTTTCTTAAGCTATCTGACACCCAAAGAGCTACGTAATTTCTCAACTGACTTAAGTACATTCCCCGTATAAGGACCTCTATTGGCCAAAAGAGCTTCGGATATAGAGGGTTGCGTCTCTGGAATGACCTAATAGACGGGGCTAAAAGGGCCAGAGAATACTTAGCTCTCAAAGAATACTTTGCAAAAGAATAAAACAGTAAAACTAATACAATATCATTTTCACCACTGTTTGGACTTAACTTAGCATTTATTTTCTTAATTCTTCATATTTTTTCATATAGTTTAACTTTTACATGTTTCTATCTATATTGTATATTGTATATGGTATATTGTAAATAGTTTTAGACTCAAACAGGGCAGTATGATAATCAGATTTCTTGAATCAGTACACTTGACCCTGTATAAAGAATTTTTAAAGGAGATGAAATGAAATAAAAATGAAATGAAAGAAATGGCTATTATGGAAACTATACCCTCATGTGCATCCTATTTTAGTTGTTTAAAATTCCTAGTGCAAGTTTATACGAAGCAGACCGCGTGAAATATTTGTAGAAATGTTGAAGAAAAAATTATATATTTTGAAAGACACGAAGCTTGTTTCCAGCTTTTGGCTGTCCTGATACAACGAATCTTCCAAAATAGAGGTGCCTGATGTCCTTAGCGATAGGTGCATTGGCACTATTGAGCAAAGACGAAGACATTCAATATCTTTAAAACATTTTTTCCTACTGTTGAAAAAATTGGGGGGGGCTATAGCTGCTCCGCGGTGCCTGAGGAAGTGTACACAGGTTGCTCCTTAAAAGAGTCAGTTCTTTTGCCACCAACCTAGAAGTCATGACTTACAGCTGGTTCTTATTAAGCTTGGTTTCCACCATGAGTTAACATGAGATAATGTGCGATAATTTTGCCCTCTGAAATGGGTTAAAAAATACAACTCGTAATGGAAACGCTGGTGAAAAATTATCTCATGTAAACTCGCGTTATCTCATGAGCTTGGAAAACAAAAGTTTTTGATTTCAGGTTCATGACATAATCTTGAGATAATTATTCAAAAATAGAGCGGGAGGCGTGGGAATGGGATATACCCTTGTCCTGTGTTAAGCGCAACGAAATACACCCTTCCTGCGTCAAACATTATGCATAAGCCCGCGCGTGAAAAGGACGTTTCGTGAAGTACGGTGGTATCAAACGGTTGTATCCACCAAGCGTTGCTCTGTCCTGAAATATTTTCCTGAACGAAAATCTCAGTGGTGCTCGTGAGCGACTCTGTGACATCATCTTCGTCCTCTTCTCAGAAGAAGAACATAAGTTGCTCTTCAAGAAAATCTGCGTCCGCCATGTTACAGTCAGATAGTTGCAGTGTTTTGTCGAGTTTCTTGTCTAGCTTTATCTCACGTGAAAAACTCATTAACGCGTTGGTTAATTTTTGAGTTGGCTCAAACTATTTCGTGTCACCTCATATTATCTCAGTGTAACTCGAAATCAACCCATGAGTTAATTTTCAAATTATCTTTGAAATATCTCACGTTAACTCATAGTGGAAACCAAGCTTTTTTCATACAAATATGTTTGAAGCATTTTTCTGTGAGAGGAAAGGCATGCTTTAAAAAATAAAATTAGTAGACTAGCCTCTGATTGGTGATAGACTATGAAAAATAACTCATGCGACAAAATTCTTTTCCTCCAATGTTAGATTAACAAACTCATATAAGACATCGAAGGCAACAAATACGCAAATGACGTGCGGTTTAGATTTCACTCGCTCCTTGTCAAAATCTGGACCCGTGGCTGTTGCATAACAATGTAGATCCTTCCCTTATGTGCAAATCAATACTAGTCACGCTACCATGCAATGAAGTTCGGTGCCTGACAGAATCACGAATAATGCGAATAACTGTTTGTTACAACAACAACCGTTATCAATAGTCTACAAATGATTCACTGATCGTCGGCTAAGATGTTGAATCCTCAAGGATTACGGCAGATTGTTTTGAGAAATACGACTGCTGTCGAAACAAACCCAGCTTATATTTTGGATTACTAGCCTAATAATGTTGTCAAATGTATCTGAATTATGATAAACTACCCGTGTAACAATAGTCAATGCAAACCAATGCATTAATCCACTGTCGCTTTGCACGTGATATTAAGCAACACTTCCTGGTATTTTGTCCAGTCTCCTCAATAAAGGAACGTTCCATACATAACGTTTCTTAACAAGAGTCTAGACTACATTACAAATGGCCGGTATATCCTTCATCAGCTATGTCAACAACAGCAAAGGACGCTTAAACATATTCGATAAAGGTAATTTTTAGTTCGCGATTCTTCTTAGTTTATCCGTCAAAATATGGTATCTTAAACGGGTATGAATGCTGGAACACAAACAAAATATTGCAAAGTATTCCATAAAGCCTTTGTCAGCTACGTAAATTCAATTTGATTCTACTAAAAAGGACATAAAGCACTGATGCTGTACGCTACCCCACTCTCAAACAAAACCGCGCAATTTGGTCTTTGCATCAAAATTTTAATGACGTACAATTTAAAAACATTCAAGACCAGGTTGTAGAGAATGGTGTTCAGCTTCCCTTCGCAGTGAAGTCTAAAAACGAGCAAACTTCCTCGTCGAGGCCCAAGCGTGGTACTCTTAATCTATTTCTTAGAAAAACCATTTGAACGTTTTTTAATTTTGCAAAAAAATGGAGAATCGTGGGTATCAGAGTTTTGCATGTTATTTTTACATTTGGTCTTCAGCAACTAAATATTAACTTTCTTCTCATTTGAGATGGTTTATTTGACAGATGGCTTCTAAACCAGATAAAAAAGTTATTAACTGTTTGGCAGCTGACTAACTACTTGGATCGACCAGTCAGCCCTCTCTGGCATACAGACTCCAAACAGGAAAAACACCTCTTTGGACCTATAGACTTATCAACGATTTTTGTTTTTCATAAGGACAGATCCTTGTAAATACCTAGATGAAATTGCAATTGCCATATTAACTTTGGTAAATTATCATTGATGGCCAAGTAATGCAAAAATTGCAATAATGAAGACGAGACGTATTCACCGATTACGAAAACAAAGCAAAATTTTCATCATCGGCTGAACTTTGAAAATAGCGAGAAACAGGTTACTTTTATCCTTCAAAAACAAGTCGAACCAAAGCGACGATTTATGTCGCCATGAAATAATAAGTGAAAAACATTGAGGGTAACAAACAGGGACGTCTGCGGTCTATCACCAGGCCAGCAAAATTCAAGATCGAATTATGTGTTTCTTGTTCTACTCGTACTTGTTTAATATTTGCGAATAATAGCCTGGAGGCTCGTCATAAAGACCTTTGTTACATAGAGATTCTAATACATGAGAATTACAGCTAACCAAAAAGGCTGCTTGAACCTGGATTGATTAGCTCAATGTAGCAGACAGCTTTTCACGCTTTTAAGCTCATTAAGGAAATGACCATAACTGCAACGATCCGTTTAGTTGTTGAATCAAAGATCATAGAGATCAAGAAGGAGCGTCAAGATCATCTTTATATAAAATATATCAAGCGAGCGTGTCTGCTTTGTTGAAAAAGGGATTTAAGAGAATTCAGTTTTAAATATATATAACAATCCCATACCTTGTCATTTGTATTTAATGATGACTTGCTGCAAAGTAAAAGAAAATTGAATAATTGATGGCTGATATGAAAATCCACTGCGATGCTGAGATGAAGAAAAAAATGCTGAAAAAATATTGATGAAAATAACAGTGGAGCTAGACGGTATGGTGATGGTGATGTTGATGGTAGCAATGATGGTTACAATGGCAATGACAATGATAGTGGTAATAATAATGATTAAAGTGATAGTGGTGATGATAAAGATGATAACACTAATGATTTACCTTGCAGATGGCATCTTTAGAACCGGTGGCTTGGATTTGGGTTGTGAGGCTTTAACTTTATTAGCTATAATCTCTCCATTACTTTGAATAGCTGTTGTCTCGTTATTTGGGTTGCTTATACGATTCTTCGGACTGACAGGCTCCTCTTTGATACCACTGACATTCGACTGCTTGGGACTATTTGATGCTATTTGCGATTTATCTTTCACCGCAGAGTGAACATTTTTCGGACTTGAAGGCTCTTGTTTAATGCTATGCCCATGCTTAGCAGTATTCTTCGACAGAGTGCCTTCTTTCACTAATTTAAAGCCATTCACGCGTGGGGCATGCCTCGGAAACCTGAAATTCTCGTCCAAGTTATTGATGTTGACTTCGGGGGTGCCAGGCACGTTATCGATGCCAAGGTAGCGGTAATCCTCATGAGTGCCAAAAGTTCCGAGTAGCTCACGGTAATCAATCAAACCATTCTAAAAGAAAGTTAAAATGCGAGATTCAATTAACGAAATAATTGCGTTGCAGGCTACCAACAAAACTACGCTAAAAACAATGAAGAGCAGGCTGTGAAAATGCGCTGCTAATTAGAATGATGAGCCGTAATTCGTAGCTACCTACTCAAGATCGTTTCAGAAACAGCTTAAAGCGCATCTAAAGAATTATACTCTAAAACAAATCTCCCTAGAAGAACAGCACTAGTTCTGTATGTTGTCGCTAACAATGAACTCTTTCATCACGCAGAAGTAGATTTTATATTTATTTTAACTATATTTCTATATTCCTTTTAATTGAATATGTAACTACATTTCACGTGCTGAAGGGTTACTTTGTGTATGAAAAATATTAAATGAAGAAATAGAAGAAAAGGATGCAATCAAAAAAAAGTTGCCAATGTCTAGATATATGCAATAAGTGGTAGACTCCGCTACTGTGCGGAACTGCTCAACGCAAAATCTACCCTTGTACTCAATCTCCTCAACCTGTTTTGCCGCAATCTGCAAGCGAGGTCAATAGCGAAAATGAGATTGTTGGCAAAGGTCTAACCATAGTTCTCAGTACTTCCATAGAACTTTGATTGGGGTTCTCTGAGTTTATATTCAGCATAAATTAAGAATACCAAGAGATGATTGGAGGGGAAAAAACAATGTTTTAAACATGACGTCACGGATACACATCAATGATTATTCCAACTTATCACTATCGGAAGAAATCTAGCTTTTGAGTAGAACCAAAGCTTGCGTTTTATACCGCCTATTAATTCAATATTTTCTAACTGCATTTGTAAATATCACCTTAATCTATTATGATTTTATTGTTCTTGAGGATTCAGCTTTATATCATAGCCCAACGTCACGACACGAAACTTTCAGCTGAATAAAATCTATTCGCAGCCAAGCAATGATCTCCGAGGTGAGCATCCGCCACAGACAGCATCAGCCGTCCGTTTTGCACGCAAATTCGAGAAAAGAAGCATTCGATCTGCATCTTGTCTTGTGGTATTCATGGTAACAAACCGGCACGTGTTAATCCATGTTTGAAAGCGAGAAAACAGGAAAATCATATCATAGATAATATCAAAAAACCTACTTTGGCAAGACGCTACAAGACTGATCTTATTAGATAAAACTTTTTATGGTGCGCAAAACTAAGGAATGGTAAATGGATAAACAGATTTGCATAACAAGATTTTCCATCATCTTCTAAATGAAACAGGTACTTTAAATTTTGTGAAATCATTTTTACACAATGATTGAGAACAGTGATTTTCGCAGCAATAACTAAAGGATGCGAGTGCTTAACTTGCATGTCCCAGTCTCTCCAAAACTTGCAGATCATGAGAGGATTTCCCGGGATTAATAGCCCACTAGAATGATGCTTATTAAAATGGAATTGAATTGATCATTAGTAAATAGAGGGTGTGTAATTCAAGAATATGAGAAGGGAAAATTGAGGAAATAAGCACGATGAAATATCTTCGAATGGCCCAAGATAAAAGATTGGTCTCAACAAGAATGACCTTAACAGCCATACGGCAAGAAACACGAAGCTTCATGCCACAACTTTGGACAGAGGAGAGGAAATTTACTTAATAGGCGACTTGTAGCAACAGATCAATAATCGAAGATGCTAAGAATTTTAGAAATCGCACAAATTAGGTAGTACCGTTAGAGATGAAAATTCGTAGGGGCTGATTTACTTACAGGGGTAGTTAGCCTACTTAGAGAGATTCTCCTTTGAGTCATTCTTTAACACAAAATTTGCTTCTCTCCGTTTAGTTTCTTTTTTTAACGTTATTCTAATATATACATTTCAGCTTCATGTAATTTTGGTTAGTTACTGTTTGTATATATGAGAATGTAAAGAATGATAATGAATTGAAGTTAAAAAGTGTGCATCGTTAAAGTACTGTCAGAGTTAGCTACGTATTACTTTGTTCACTTGGATAAACAGTTACCTGGGGAAGACAAAGTTTAATCAAGAGGTCTCAAGGGTATAAAGATTCATCTGAAAAATACAAACAAAGCGCGGCAAATAATTCAGTTTATGATTAATCTCCTGATACTAAAGAGATATCCCATAATGCACTGCAGCAAAAATCCTATCTTATATTCTCGTGAGTTCTCGAGAGAGAGTCCCAAATGTTACTTTTTTCGCTGTTTCATTTCATTTGTCGAATCAAAGACTAAAAATAACGCTATGCTGAGAATTATAATAACATTGGTCGCTGACAAGAACATTTCCCAATGCCTGCTCAGTTAAAACAAGCAATTGAGAACAGTACAACAGTCACAGTAGTGTGACCAATACAAAGCGTAATTTTGCAAAATGTTTGTGCTGTGCATAGTAAATCGACGGCTAATCTTGAAGGTATTTCTGTTAATACGGAATTATACTCTGAATATGTTGAAATATTTTGACGTCTATTGATAATAATTTCTCTGCGCAGAATATATTTGCCTCATTTTCTATCAAATCTTTGCATATTCAGCGATTGAAAACATTCAATATTCAAAATGCAGAGCTGAAGTTACGCCTATCGATTTGATAACTGATATCATCGAGGAGAGTCGTCGTTTCACAAGAGAAAGGCTGGACCTTGTTCCGTAACGTGCATCTACCATAGCAAGGACTTTTGTTTCTGAACAACGAGTGAGAATTACTGTGTCTTTGCGCTACGGTTCAGCTTCAAGAATCTCTCCCCCTGAGCCTTTTCATATGATTACTTTCCTTATTAGGGATACAAAGCGTGCAAGTCCGACGATATTTTCTGCTTAGGTGCGGTCCCCAGTTGTACCGCGCAATCCCCGCCTTTTATACTGAAATTTGCAAAGCAGCCGGTGACAAAGAACCTTACAGGATGAAGGGCATCCAACAAAAAGCTTTCGTCTTTTCAAAATGAGACAACAATGCAGCCTTATATCAACCAATTTATCTGCCACAGGCACAAATTTAGAATTTTCATGCGGCACCATGTGATAACTATCAACGCCAAAATATTTAAGACCAAAAGAAGTCATAACAAAAGGCTTAATGGGTCTTAGTAGAAAGTCTACTGTGAAAATAATTCCCTCTGAGACGGTCAAAAGACTCTCGATTCCATTCGAATTTTATAAATAAGCTTATATCGGTGGGAAAGTGGGGCTTCCAATAGGTTGAAATTTTCCGGATTTTATTCCGAAACGACTGGATGTTGTGCAAGAATTTGAAATTAAATTGAAAATCAGTAATTACAAGAAATATTCCTAATTTCACTACGATTAATCAGGGAAACCTTGACCAAATTTTAAATTACAAAACAGAACACCAACAAAACAGACATATTATCTTAGGTCACGAAATTACCATTCTTGTGCTGAGGTCATCCCCATTTTTAAGAATCTAGGTAATGATTTCGATTGGTCAATTTCAAAGCTACTTTTGACATTTCACTGCAAGTGAAAACCGTGCACAGAATAGGGGAATACCCCTGCAAAGCAACCAACTAAAGAACAATTAGCATGATCTCTATGGCGACAATGACTTTGACGAATGAAACAGACCCACAAAGGAAAAGCAAATAAGGATATGAAGATCGGCCACATCAGAGATTGGGGTTTTTAACAGATGACAAAAAGTAGATTCAAGTGCCGTGAGTGCGACGTCACAGAAACCAAATTTGGTAAAGGAAAGAGGAAAACCACATTGAGCAAAGCAGGCAACGAGCAGAACAATTTGGTGGGAATGCAAAACCAAAAAGGGAAAAAGGGCTGCATCCATAGAGGTGCTTTGCTGACCAGAAAGAGGCTGAACATTCATGAACATCTTGCAAGCAAAAGCAGGCCTGGTGCAGGGAAGGGGTCAAAGAACAAGATAAATAAGAATACGTTCTTGTTCAAAGCCATCTGCAATAACAAACTGCTCACAAGTATTCAAGGATATCATTAGAATTTATCGACTTTCACCGCTTGAAATGAATGTCAAACCCTCGCAAGGCCTCGCAAACCCTCGATAAAAATTACGATGATGATGCAAGCAATCTTGATCGGTCATGTCTCTTAAAGTAATCTAACAAATGCATTTCATGATCTGTGAATGATAATAATAAAACTCACCTTCAGCAAAGTTGATAGGTTGTCATCGGCGTTAGGTGCCACCTATGGTAGGAGCAAATAGATTTAGCGTCACAAGATTCAATTAGAAAATGACAAGTTAAAAACATTTTTGAAGGTTAAATGTTTGCAATCGTAACAAGCAACAATCACTTAAAATAAATCAAAGCCATCATAGGTCATGCGCACCAAGCAATAATGTTTCCATAATTTCACGCTTGCCATTTTCACGTCAGGTATTTTCTTCGTGTTGTTTACAACTTATGTCCCACACAAAAGCTGCAAAAACAACCCTTCGTAACCAATGCCATGATTAGCATCCTTTATTGGTTAGGCCTGTCATTTGCGTTCAGTGAATCAGTAAGCACCAGATAAAGGTTTTCTGCTATCGACAACACTGGTAAAACTGGTAAATTGCCGAAAAACCAAATTAATAGCTGATAAGGGCCATAATCGAGTAAATAACGCAAAAATGACCACATTGAACGAATACTAAAGGTCGTACCTTCCACATTATCCTCCCAAACTTTTTTAAAAGGTTATCATATATTGATTCCATTAAAAGATTAAACACAAAATTAAGTCAGAGACTGGACAAGCTCACTGAAAAACTTGCTTCGAATTCCTGCAAAAACACCCACACAGAAAGCTATTCACTACAAACATGAATATTTTGAGTTATCCTCCGGGCAGATTTTTTCAATGCCATTCCAATTTGTCAAGAACTTTTCATCAATTTTCAAGAAAAAAAATGACGTCACTAAGTGCTCAATCAGCTCGCTTAATATAAGGCCCAACATCAAAGAACATTCTGTAACAAATTATGGAACAGCCAAACTTCTTCGAAAAAGTTGTTTATCCGAATAATGGATGTGTATGCTGAAATATGTAGCTAACAAGCCTAATATAAGTCTTGTGACTACATTAGGTCATAAATTTTTTGAAGATTTCAAAAAAAATCCGTGTAAGCAAAGCGAGACGGGGCAGATTATGATGTTATCAAAACACGGTACGAACAATATAAAACTAGATTAAGATTAAGTCAGAACAGATTTCAAAACGACTAACAATTGTGCGATAAGAACGCCTTTCCGCAAAAAACAAAAACTGTGAGGTATATCTGTTCTGAATTTATGGTTTTCTCGTTCAATAAAAATCCAGGAAAATTGTTTTGAGAATCGCCATCGACACATTTGAGTCAAAGCTTTCTCTATAACAAACGGTCTTTTGTTGTTAAAACAGACAACTAGAAACTTTTTTGCTATATCAGTGTCCCTGACCAGATAATGTTGCCTGGGTACTGTAAGGTATTGACAAATGTTTTGATACTGTTATGAGCGCTCGTGTTTCATCATTTGATAAAGAACCTAGTGTTTGAGTCACTAGTACCTTAATGTGCTGTTAAAGTATTAGTGAAGCCTGCACTAATCAAGTAAAGAGAGCTTTTTACAGCTTTAACTTGTGGACCATGTGAAATTTTATGTTATGCAACAAAAATTACTTCCAGTGGTCCGTCCTTATCACGACACAATGCATCTGATAGAAGCTTGTTAATTTACTGCAGCGCGTCTGAAAACATACATATGCCAAAGAAATTATCTAGAAGTAATCTTTGAAGATTAGCAAAATCTATATAAAAGCCAATTTGGTCTCTTTTGGCACGCTCTGGGTCACCAATACTCAAGCTTCTAAAGCTGATCAGCAAAAATGCAGCATGAATTTAATTGGCAGTTTAGCAAATAAATTCAGCAAGTTAACAAAACAAAATTACATGCATACCTTTCTGGACACAAAGCCAAGATCTCCAACCTGTAAACGGTTTAAAAGAATTGAATTAAAGATTTGAATAATCTGGAAATGACATCAATTCACCACAAAACTGGTCAAAATGAAAAATAATAGGAACAATGGTCTTAATATGTATTTCATTTTGTTTGAAGATCGTTTGAAGTGAAACAGACTACGATTCTTAAGAATAATTAAGCTCAGTCCAATTGCAAAAAACGAATTAAGCTCATCAAATGTTATCAAAGTCAAGTACCAGATTTCTCAGTGAGATAACTATGATTTCGAAGGTCAAGACTTGTCAAAACTATGAATCTTTTGCATTTCCAGTTATTTACGGTTCTAGCTAAATAATGTAATGTAAGATAGCTATACCCTATTTAAATAATAAGGGAGACATTGAAAAACGGGAAAAACTCTGCTTACAAATAAAATAATATATTTCGCTGAAGATATTTCCTGGAATACATGCTGCGTCAAAGGACAATGCATAATAATCAGCCAACAAAAGATATAGGATATGACCGAAAAAGAAGATAATACCAGCTTAAATTGAGTCCTAGCTGTGATAGCGACTAGTTAATTTCTTAAGACTTGGGAGAGTCTGAATACTGAAATTTGAGGTGCATGGGAAAACTTGAGTTTTCGAATTTTTCACAGATAAATGAGTGTATTTTTTAACTGCACCAGGGCCGTTAACCCTTTCGCACCCGGATTAATTTTCAGTTAACTGTTAAAACCCATATAATTCTAAGCTTTTCAGGGGGTAGCATAGTCAAATAACTTAGGTGAAAGCGTGAACTATTATGGAAAACTGTCATCAGAACATTTACAATATTTTGTACTTAACCCCCTGAAAATCATCCTTTGCGGTATTTGTCATTGGGCCATATGGCCCGTCCAGGGGTGAAAGGGTTAAACTGACACGATATTTGAGATTGTGCAGATTGTATATAGGTAATTTAGGGCTTTTATAGTTGCAGTATTCTCTTTAATAGTATTCTCTTTAATAGTATTCTCTCGTTTGTAAATTAGATTAAATTTATCATAGTTTCTTGCATTTAAGTTTCGGCTGGCTTAAATTAGCACGTGAGCTAGTAATACGAGCCAACCCTAAATAAAGAAATTATTATTATCATAATATTATTTATGTGCCTCATAACATTTATTTTCAAATGTTAAAATACGATATTCTTGATACAACAAATTTATATACTTATGTGCCTAAGGATCTATAACAGAAAAGAAGGGTACATGAGGGCTCAATAAAATGAAGTTACCCTCGGCCCCTTCCTTAGTACTATAGTTTTATCAATAAAAACCCTTTTGTCTAAGACAACAATAGTGCCCCCCCCAAGCTTAGTCCTTCAAAAGGAGCCCCGTGTAAGCCTGCCCGTTCTTGCTACTGATTTAATCAACCAATGCTAGAATAATCCTCCTAGGGAAAAAGTCAGATAGGAAAGATAGCATAATCCCATTTTAAGATCATGTGTCATGCGTTTTAAAACAGGTTTTTACATGTACTTTTCAAAGTCATAGGCTAATATCAACTATTCATCAATTTATTAATCTTAAATGTGACAATGCGAATAGCCATAAGGCAGGGCAAAACATCTGTTGATCCATCGTTGTTATGTAGTAATGTGTCTCCTTAACGAATTAGTTCATCGTTATTCCTCTGTATTAAATTCAAAGGTCCCAAATTGATTATTTTATTATTGCGGGGCTAAATCCAAAGAATTTCAATCAATGATTACCCTTTCAATTAAGTGCTATTCTTCCGTTTTCATGTCAATAAGCTCCTCGAACAAACAAACATCACGATACGACATTTATCAAAAGCGTAGTTTAGTACCAAAATACGAATAGCAGATAACCGACTTGATTATCAGTATATAGGTGACCACGAAACAGACTTTATTGCCCATTTGCAAAAACAATGCAATTCAAGCACTGTATAAAGGGTAAATCTACCCATAAAATTAGTAAAGCATGGTTAACCACTATCCATACTCACCCCATAACCTTGGCAATTCAATGAATTATTAGACTATATATCTTCTCCTTCCTTTAATTATAACTCAATCTTAGGACGCTTTCTCAAGCCCTGACTAGACGACCATACAATTTCCTGATGTGTGAGAGTCATCCAAGGCCATGGTGGTAATCACCCCCCTCCTACCAATAACTGAAATTCTGGCTGCGGAACATTAGATTGACCCCATAGAGGTTAAATTTTGAGGACCTTGCTTTACTCTATGAAAATAACCGAACTTGGCAAATGTTGGAATGAAAATTGCTCTTACCCTAAATTCATTCCGAGATACATGAGGTAATTTTGCAGCTCTGGCAACCATGACCCTTTTCTTCCTCGCCTCTTCTCTCATCTTGATTCTGTCCTGATTCTGTGGATGTTCATCTTTGGAGCTACAAAGGCAACAGGTTGAAACAGGTTAGCAAATTACACTTCATAAACGAAATTTTATTCAATTGTCTTCTGAAATGCAATTCAATTCAATGCGGCTTATTATGATAGCAAAGAAAAGACAGCTAATTGACTGTTAATGATATCATTGTTTATAGTCGTACTGACAAGTACATATCGCCTTGCTTTTCCATATTTCATGTTTTTACTCCTGATTGTGTTGCACAACTCTGGGCTGGCAGGCACGATCATTTTTCTTCCATGCAACAGCCCTTCTAGAAGAGGCAAGCTATGCAACCTTAACAATACCAGGTTCCCAGCTCCGAGTCATTTACGTTAAGCCGGATGGAATTAGTTTTACAGTTACAGAATCAAACAAACAACAAAGTGAAGAAAGACTTACGCAACAGACTTGTTAAACCCAAGAAGTTTACTTGTAAAATCGTCGCTTAGAAAGTCTAAGCTGGCATACATGATAAGATTTAAAGTGGATAATAGTGCTTTAAACGCCCAGGTGTTGAAATAGTCGTGAGTTGGTTGTGGATTATCAACCAGACAGGATTACTTTGTGTAATAGAAACCATACAGCAAATGACGAAATTGTATAAAACATTTAAGAAAATGACGGGCATTTGCATTTAAGAAACCTGGAGCGTAAGATAAGCAAAACTTTTGATAAATTTTGTTTTATTTATAAGTTTTTAAGTATCGACAGACCAAGTTTGGTATAATCGTTCTGATTCGCCTTGTAAATCTACTACAAGACCATATGTGTATCAATCATGACAAGTAGCAGACGTATGGAAAAGCCCTTCTTAGAAAAAATTGTAGAAGTGCTGAGACAAAAAACGCCATGTAAGGATAAAGCCATGTACTTCGTGACGCGACAAAACGTAACACATGAGACAGGGCATTACTTTCGGGAGTATAGGAGTGGTTCACCGCCCTGGCTACTGTAGAAATATTGGCATCTTGCTGAGTAGGAATGGCCAATACAGGCCAATACTAAATCGGTACATTTTTCATGTTCTAACAGGGTAACACATTATTCTTGCAGGGCAAACGTGCCGTCACCCACCCGACTCAAACCAAAAGGTCACACCCCTGCGCTGTAAATGGATTTAGCAATCCATTGCTCTAAAAGACCACAAAGTTGATAACCTTGTTGTTCAGGAAATGTTAAGCAGTGAAGCATGTTTCAATTGGTACAACATCAACAACAACACACGATCAACAACAACACACGATCAACAACAACACACGATCAACAACAAAGATCAACCAATGAAATAGCAGCAGGAACTACTATAGCACCAACACAAACCCATTTCCAGCGGTAATCAAGAGAAAAATGAACCGCACGTTAACCATGCAATCGTATTTACGTGGAAAACAGGTGTATAAACAGCTAGCGGTTTACCAATGCATAGCAAGAAGGAGCTTGTCAATTACTTTGAATTCTATTTATATAAAATTATATTCTTATGTTGCCTAAAATAATATTCTGTTATTATCTGAAGAAAGTCTAGACTAATCGGCTAAGTCTTCTTCATTGTGACGCTGCTTTGCAGCTTCTGGATGCCCTATCATAGCTCCTGGTCCCCCTGAAACGAAAGCAGGGCAGCTTACAACACTTAAGATTAAGGTTACGAAGGACGGGGGCCTGTGTCAAAAAGCATTAGTAGTGGTTGCATGCAATGCGAGAATCAATTGCGAAACGGTGCGTATTTTAAGCGCAACTATTAATAGTCTGCGCTTTGACTAAAAAAGATCGTGCGGTTTGTATGGATCACTATTTGAGAATTGGATTTCTGAATCATACAGCTATTTATAAAATTATCGAACTAGTTCTGCATGGTGCCTCTTACCAGCTGCAGTAATTTCATTCATATTATGGGAAAAATCAAGATTGAATTGCAAGCAAATGTGAGCTTCTCGTGGGAGTTTTTCATATTAAAGAGACTTTATTCAATTTTAAACAAGCCGTGCCAAATAAGTGGGAGGCCTCAGCAAACCACGAACACAGAGGCAAAGAGTAGCCATGGGTCCCAGGATGACTTATCTTGGGCGCCATTTCCCACCGTTTAAGGGAAATACATGTCATACGAATCCCAAATTGAGATCGGTCCCTAGGCGAGCCTCGTTCGGTCATTATTTTCCAACTAGACCAACCCCCCCCCCCCGCAATAAAAAGTGTTGGTTTTCGGTGATGTCTGCCATGCAGTATATGTCCCCCATACAAGGACAAAGCAAGAACCCAACAACAACGACAACATAAAGAAACCAGAAGTTGCGTCAACTCCAGCGGGTACCGGAGATCGCGAACGATTTTTTAGGAAGGAAGTTTAAATGGAACCAAGCAAGCGATATGTGTTTTCATCCAATACAAGACAATTTATCATTCGGTTAGAATCAATTGGTGTGATTGAGTTGCTCAGCCAGCAAAACAACGACCACATTTCATGTGGACTTTCTCATCAAACATGTACTACTCACTCGATTTCAAAGTCTACATTAAAAATTAATAAGACGTTATTAATGCAAGGATTTGGCGATCAGTTCGCGTACAATAATTATGAGCTGTTCAATACAATGTCAACTAATAAACTATTTAAGCAAAAGCAATCCAGCATGGGTAACAAAGCAAAACAGGTGATTTCTATAGAATACTTCTATCCAGTGATTCCATACTTGAGTATTACAGCTGTTTCCTTCAGTAAACAATCTGCTTATTTCTCCTTAAAACTCGACGCAAATCTGCTTTACCGCTTCGCCTTATCAGCTTCTCATGCGGGTCTTAGAACCGGGAATTATTGCTCAACTAGGGCGGGCTTTCGCTAACATTTTAAAAGAGGAATGGCACCGTTAATTCACATTAAGGCGCTTTAGCAACCATTAAATAAGAGAATATTTTACAGCTGCACCTTAAGAAGCTCTACGCAGGAAACTAAAGATCAGGCCATCTAATTTACTCTCATTCAAGAATGTTGTTTATGACTATAAAATGGTAGAGTACGACAGAAAAAACCCGTTGACAGGAAGGGGTATGTGATCGCTGTACAGGCCAAATTTATCCATACCCTACTGTGCAGGCCAGGCACGCCAGAGTTGGGGGGGCTGGGGGGGCTGTAGCCCCTGCACTTTTTTGACGATACGCTTCTAATCGTAACATACAAGGCGCTATTTGACCTATGCTTATTGACTTTGTGTGCTATTGGACATTCTCCCCATCAACATGCTTGGACATATTTTTACCTTCCTATCGACTTCTAGGAAGTACCGACATGAATTTGAGTGGCCAAGCCAAATGTTCAATAGCCCCCCTCACTTGAAAATTTGTTCCGGCGTCCCTGCAAGCGATATTTGACCATACCCTTATCAAATGATCGTGACAAAAGTTGAAGCCAGGCCCTTGCCGCAGATTTTTATCGAGAAAATTTTTTATATTACCTTTTGTCGCCGGCGATCACGAAAAATCGTCAGTTGTCCAGCAACGAAGATCTTTTCCAAACAAAAAATTGCGTGAATTTCGGATAAAAATCTTGAATGCCTTATCTGATCAAGAATCTAGCACTAATCCAAACGATTCTCTGTATTGAGACGAGAATAAACGACTTGTAGACAACCCAGTTTCGAGATTGTCTAGTTACATTGTTTCTTTATCATATTAACGAACTAAAACTGCAGTAATATGAGATCGACTTGCACGAAATTCGTTAAAATGTTGACATTGATTTTAGAAACGATGAAGCATATTTGAACGGTTTCTTATGTTGGATAACTCTGTACTGAGTTTCGGAGTACTACGTTCTTATAGACCACTTTGCTATAGAAAACGTGTACAATCATTATTTGGCACCTTTACGGCCATTCTCTCTTTACTAGAAATCATGTTAAAACAGTTATGATAAAAATCTAAGAACCAAACTCTTTCCACAGACTCTACTGCAGCCTCGTGTATCGCAGTGATCCTTTTATGAGGATAGAGGTGCGTTTTGAACAGAAATGTTCTCAGATTAAAAGGAAAATAATAAATCATTACCAATGTGTTTTATCAGATTCACTAAAAAAACTGTTCTGTATATAAACGCTTCACCTCTTGTCCAGGAAAAACATTCCAAATGGCGGGAAGTGACGCCTACATCAGGGGGGCATAGCAGGCAGATGTCCCCTCCAGCCATCATAAAATAAGCCTGACTCTTTTTCAGTACCTGCCCAGTAAGCACAAAAATTTCGGGTGATTTCTTAAAACACGCCACCAATGGGGCATTTCTGTCCAAAAACAGGGTTTTAACGCCGCCTAGACCTCAGCTGAATGGTGAAAGGGCGAGACCAAATAAAGTTTTGATTGTTTTTAACACCGGTGGTCCCATATCTACCCTAACCCTTGAGCCGGGACCGTCTTTAGATAAGCCTGATCAGTTTTTCGTCAGGTTTACAACAGCGGGGCGGAATTCTCCAAAACTTCTGACTAAGGCCTCATTTCTAGGGTGTTCCACTTTTATCATGATTCACAATATGAATAGTAACTTCTTCATGCACACCCTCGTGCTTTTAATCTTCGAAAAGTAAAGTAGAAGGTTGATAAAGGACGCCAATGCGAGAGGGGTATCATTGCGGAAAAGGGGGGAGCTTCATCTATCTATCTAACTATCAAATTAATCAGTAAAGCCAAACATGGGCATTAATTGTGGATGTGGTTCTGATCACTAAACTTGCAACCAATATTTACATGAAACTGAAATGGAAACGAAAACAGCTGTTTACTGTTATGGTCATATGATTGATCTGAAAATACTGATTGTAAGTCAAATGATCGGTCCCTATGCGTCTAATAATAATAATAATAACCTTCTACGCTAACTTTTAACCATTTTTGAAATAGCATTATGGGAGTTATTGATTGCGAGCGTATTGAGTACCAATCTTTTATTAGAGTTTTGAATTGATTGCATTTTTGGATAATTTTGTTTCACTTGGAAGAGAATTCCAAATCTTTGGCACCAAAAAGCTGATGGATTTTCTACCAAAACTTGTAGTTTTAACCTTTGGATTTTGGTACGAAATAGTTTCTCATATTTACATGAGCAAAAATAATAATAAAAAAGGTTTATTAATTAACAGTGGTAAAATACATTGTCCCTCTGCCATAGGCCTCCTTTCAGCTAGTTTCTGGGCAAAGATTAATCAAATTTGCAATGAACCTGGCAATGAATACAAAAATGTTCTTCTGACGAGCGTAAAACATGAAAAGAATCAAATAACGGCTACAGTTTGTGTGCACTCAAACAGAGATGTTGAATACGTATCTCAAACTATGAATAGAAATGAAGAAAAACTGAAACTAATCTCTGCTTGAACTAAGTACCGTTGTCTATAAAATTGGTCTGATAAGGAGCATAGAAATGGATTGAATTTGACATGAGATAAATGAGAACAAAATGTGGGAGAATTGAAAGCATGAGTTTACTAATTGTTGAAATCTAACTATCCTTTGAAACACGTTGGTGTGCCTGCCAACCAGCAACCATTTTACTGATCTCTGAATCAAATACACAGTAAAAAGTAACAACCAATGATGAAGAAATTTTAGAAAGCACTTCCTAGAAAGAAGCCAAGGAAGGTCCAAAACAAACAACTCTGATTCAATTAATAATTGATGATTGGAGAGGCAGCTTAGAAGATCTCAAATAAAGAAGATGGTTAGTGACAACTAAAGCTGCTGTTCTAAAGATCAATCCAAATTACAGATATTTAAGTCTTGCCTTTCTATTGTAATAATACCAACACCTATTGCAAACGAGCACAATAATCCTTCACAAAAAACCTAGTTAGCACCTAATCAGCAATGAAAGATAGAGCAAAGGTTGCTTGAAATTCGTTGAAAATAATCTGAGATTCTACAATATGTTCAGAAATGTATACTAACATTCGAACCAACAGCAAAAATAGCAGGGTTGTATAGTTTCAAAACAATATCAAAGTTATCATCAATTTTTGCCTGTATATGAAAAACAAAATCAAAGATAAATATTAGGGGACTGCACTGCACAAGCGACAAGCCTTTGCATGGTGCAACCTGGTATAAAAAGACCAACCAAGCATTCAAGCACAGCATAACTTCAAAAAGTCTGACAAGATGACATACAATATTAAAATGAATTTTAATAATCTTTACATTATTTACTAAAACATGCCAGTTTTATTGACAGACAAAATCAGCAACACTAAAATCTTCTGAATAGACTCTCATAAATCAACAAATAGTTGACATGTACGTAGAGCATATGTTCCCCATTTGATTGTTTTTGAAAAATTCCACTCAAAACAGACTATGCAGCAAAACAGCAAAGAAGCACACCTCTTTTGTTCACAGAATTTTCACACCTTTCACAAAGAAGTCACCCAAATAAAAGTCCTTGAGCAAGTCATTTTAGGTCACAAAATAGGCCAGCAAAAAATGTCAGTCAAATGGTAGAAGATAGGAGTAGCTGATGATACAAAATTTAGCACAGAATCATAAGCTGTATTTGGGTCTTAATTTATCAATTTGATAATGAGGTTGAAAGCAAAGTGACTTCAACGAGACCTGGCCTGCCTTCACTCCAACAATTGTTAGCAGTTTCAAAAAAATTTGTAAGTGAGGTTTATTCTATGCGTTATCTTCTTAAAATCCAACACCTCAGGAAACTTCTTTAATAAAGAGTAATAATACAACAGTAATAAAGAGAAAGATAATTACTAAGCATGAACACTAAAGAACTTAATTGATGGTAAACAGAGAACTATATTCAAAACCAGGTTTGAAATCCCATGAGATAAGGAATAGTCTGATATTTCTTCTAAAATTGAAACCAATATCAACACAATTATCAAGATCAGTCACAGTGTAGATAGATATAAAGTGATTGAGATTGCAGTGGTGAAAAAAATTTGTACAAAATACAAATTGATCTTCCTCATCTGCAGAAAGATATTAATAACTAGATGAAGGGGAATGCAAACCTAAAAGGAAACTTTAACTCTTGCAGTATAATCAAACGTGCAACAAAAATGCTGACCACACTCAGTGCAGATTCCTGCAGCAAAAGTGCCACTCAATACCAGGTATTAGCAGTCAAAAAAAAGATGCAGACTGAATATAGGGTAGGGAAAAAAGTAATTCATGTATGCTAGCCTTTATCTTTGAAGATCTTTCATAAAATAGCAAACTATTGTAGAAGCAAATATTTACACACTTAGTTATCCTTTGAAAACAGCAAATAGCAACAGATGTCAGTGACATGGCTTTGCTTTGTATTATTGAAATAAAACACATGCAAATGAAAGAAAACAACAATACTTATGCTGGGGTCAAAGCTTTGCCTTGAAACAATGTCAAAATGCTGCATTTAAGATAAGATACAAGCAGATATGTTTAAAATTGGGGTGTCATGGTTTAATTCATGAGCATATATCTTATGATTTATATAAATCGAACAATGAACTAAGAATCTTTTTCCATCTGTGACATTAAACCGAGACACCTTATCACAAAATCATCAAAAATCACTTAGATCATAGCTTAATCTGATGAACACAACAGGAACAAGTAGGAATGTGAATTGAATTTAGAAGAATAACTTCCTATGCTTCTCACAACATAACAACCAGGAATACTTTGAAATCTGGCTTGATAAAACAGGTTTAACTATTATAAAAACTGGTTTGTGCTAGCAAGACAGCGAGTTAGATCAAATCATGAATATGGTAATAACTAACTACAAATCAGCTGTTTTGTAAAGAACAATGAAGATGGCTACTGTTATCTATGGCTTGGGATCTTGGTCTTAAAGAATCCAACATCAACTGATACGAGTAGATTTCTGAACAAAAATGAGTTGAGTGGTTATGACCTTCTTATGCTCGTCCACAAAATGGAAGGGATCAGTTTGCAAATAATTCATAAAACTGAACTCTTGGGCAAAGAAAAGAACATCTATTTACACAGCATTTGATGATGAACATTGATGATCTAACAAAGGTCAGGAATATAATTTAGCCCTGAATATCAAAAAGTTACATGTTTAGAGATTTGACATACACAGTGATTTAATATACAAAGTAGAATATGCAATTGAGCACACAAAAAGTACACTGTCCTATGAAAATTCTTATTGCATTTTCAGCAGTTTTTTGATGGAGTGACTTGACCTTTGCCCAGATTTGCATTGAAATTACTGCTTAATTCAAAATGAAACAAAATGAGAACTAGAGTTAACAATTGTAGAATTCAAGAAATTAGGTTTCTGTGAATAGTATGTTTGGAAGTTGTTTTGTTTTAGAAAAGCATGATATGAGTATGCTAAATATCAGAGGGTTTATTCACACAACTAGCTACTTGTTAAAAGTTTCAATACATATGGTGGTCATGACTATGGTGAGGTGATGTATTCAATAACTAGAATTGACAACTGGCACAAAGAACGAAGAGGGAAGGGTCAATGTTTCCTAACATGGTCAGTTTTGCAACAAGCTTAGCAGTTGTAACATAGGGTATTACTATGAGTCACAACAATCACATAAAAAGTTTAAAGATAGCAGAGATGTGAAGAGAACAAGGTGAAACATCAAAATGGTCAATGCTGGTACCAGTTAGGGGGTCAAAAGACTCTTGGGAAGTTGTGCATTACTTTTAAAAGGCTGTAGAAAAATAAGTTGAAGTAAACTGCCTTCAAAAAACCTCAAGATGACCTTATTAGAATTTTATCCAGTGCAAATATTTCATGGAATGCCCTTACAGTGCCAACAACATACCACCAATCAGCTTTGAATAAAGCATTTCCTGGTATTCCTTTTATCAAAATATCACCTAATTAGCTATTTAGTTGCCACAGAAAACACAATAATGTAGAAAAAGCACTTGTAGTAAACAATTGCTTTAAATAGAAGATATTATGCTTGTTTAATTACCATCTTTTTGTGTATGCTAGAACATAACAAGCAGTTAGGCAAATAAATATAACTCATAAATAGTGGCTAATGGAGGATGGCCAAAGAAAAATTAAAAACCATCAAGAATTATTAGTCAGTATTCAAAATGTCCAATTTGCGGTCAAAGGAATACGCCTGACAAAGATCTATGGTTATTTGCCCGGAATGTCTGGAGTACGATTGGATTTTACGTCAGAAGAACAGAAGAGGATTAAATCTTTTGACCACATCCTTTCTAAGGTTGCAAGAAGCATTGGACTGATTATCATCAAAAAGAACATGCATTGAAAGAATTGGTACAAAAACATGCATTGTTTTGATTTGAATTATAGAAATCAGTTAATTTCGTCAACCGAAACTGGAACATGACTTTGCCAAGATAGGAGACATTTTGTCTTTTGAAACTGCCCGTCGAATAAATTAGAAATCCTTTAGAACACTCTTTAAGCCTTGTACATATCATTATTATGTAAGGCATCTTTTAAATGAGAAACGCGGTTTTAAATTGCTTACTATTGTAACAGTAATCACTGTTTCATCAAAAAAGCGAGAACTTCAAGATGTTATCGCTCAATTTATGTTAAAGAAACTTCTTCTGTGGTTTACTAACCGTCATGGTGGTTGATTGGCGAAAATATACAAAATCCTAAGACAATCCGCCAGGAGCTTAATTACTCCCTTAGAGTAAACATTAACGGAATAAATTCATTCTTGAACTAGTTAAAATCACTACATGATGATTATGATGCAAAGGAAATACATTAAAATTTCACAACAAATTCTATAGATAACCTTCGTTCCAGCTAACTTGACAAAAATAATCGGTGCGCAAAAACTGCCGTTTATTTCATGAGAGAATAAGATTAACCTAAACTTATTTTAAAATGTTGTGATAACATTATTCCCTGTCGTTGAAAAACGAAAATTATTTCAGATAAATCAATTTGAAATGCGGGGCAATTTAGGCCCCAGTAGCGAAGGTACGCGATTGAGATGGCATTGATAACTGGACAAACGAACAATACCGAGATATTCACAACAGTTTCCCCCAATACACGCTAAAAAATCCCGCAGGAAATCTCACATACCTCCTACTAGACAACATAGCTGCTTCCTTTTATCGCTATATCCACCAACTGTCTTAGTCCTATCCTTCAATTGTTTATTTTCGGCTCTGATGTTAAGAGTTTGCGCTGAAACCTAAACGACATCCGCGACCGACGTCCAAGCAAAGCCAGCTTTAGTCCAATGTTTCTAATGTGCCACTGTTGGGATACACGACAGTTTTGTCTACCAGCTGATGGCAGATGTCCATAAAAGGACCATACTCCAAAAGAAACGGATTTTTCCTACATCTTGACTTGATGTTCAAATCATTTGTTGTTATTCTATTTCGATTTAGAACTGTTCCGCCATACTTTCTTCATCACAGTCGAATGATAGAAATTTTCCTGCGCATTCAAAACACAACGCATGCGCATATCGAAACGAGGGGGGGCGTAAGAGACGGAGAAAGGGAAACCCCAAGGTTACCACCGAAGCCAAAAATTACCTTCTGAAAGTAAAAAGGGAATGTATGGTATATGAGAAAAAGAGTTGTTGAAATAATTTCTTCAAATCTTCCATATCACAATATCGACCATCTGCAAATAATTTGTGGGATTCAAGGGCCTGTATTTGTTGCAATAATAGTAAAAAAAAGTTGTGGTTCCTCCTCAAGTTTTCATATAAAGTTAATCTATTAAAGTTTCAAATCATTACATACATTAAAACAGTCAAAGATAGAGAGCCATTGACGAGAGTTTCTTTGACAATTCTTATCAAACAAATTCATAGCTGTGAATATTTCAAGGTGGACGTTTACTTACTAATATGGAAATTTTTGGCACATTTTATCCGTATTAGAATTTTCATGGGACGGAAACAGTCTAGTTGGAAATTACACTCTCAGTCAGACAATTTGACGAGAACCTTTGGAATATTTTTCCACTACTTGAAATTTAAATTTTTTCGTCTGCAATAAAGAACAAAACGAATAGAAGTTAAAAGTAAGGGGATAATAAACCTTTAGAGGGCCATATCCTAAGCCTTTTGTGAAGACATTAACAAGATAGGGATCATCACTTCTCCATCTTGGCGCCACAATTTTTGTATTATGAAGGAAAAAAATTTGATGGAAACAAGGAAATTAAAGGAACCGAAACCATAGTAAGCAAAATTTAGCATGTAATTTTTCGTATTTAAAAGACTCATGGAATATTTTTTATTTCTTAATTAGGTCTTAAAAAGGCCTTTGCTTAATATTCTAATCATATGCTCTAATTAACGACAGTAGCGTATTGTTATAAGAAACCAGCTTATATCAAACCCAGATATGCTTTGGAAACAAGGAAATTAGCACAAACAAGCCTATATGGAGCCGAATATGATTTTTCCTTTCCATTGTTTCCTTCAACAAATCCTTTGTGGCCTCTTGCTCCAAATAAATTCACCCCATCTAATTTAAATTCTTTCAGCACAAGACAAACTTCATAATCTCAACGAGTCAGACAAGAAACCTCAAAAAGGTATTTGTGCAAATTACATGGACATCATACTGCTGCTGACATCATTTTGTTATTCTCCATTGTTGTTCTGTATGCTTATTTTTGCTCAAAATCTAGGGGTGGTTTGTCACGTCGTTTTGCTTATTAGGATGTCCAAAAGATTAGTTTTCTGTGCAGGCCTATTGGAACGAAATTGATATTGGAG